>JAUMHF010000004.1:8044876-8072226 GCA_032359275.1 Microctenopoma steveboyesi | reverse complement strand
CACACACACACACACACACACACACACACACACACACACACACACACACACACACACACACACACACACAAACTACTTCATGCCAGTCACCTCTGAGGAATGCTGTTTATGTTCACTATGCCATTGGCCCGCTCCGTGATGAAGAGCATGCTGTTTGTCTGCTGTGTGACACTTGTGACACTGTTCCTGGATTTAGACATTTCTCTAAAGGTCCATTGACCCTGTCATTATTCAGTCCTCCGGGGTCTGCGGGTTGATTTACCTCCTGTCAAAGCGATGACTGTTGTCATAATAATGTTACATAACTGAACTGAAACAACAACATCCTTCAATTAAAAAACAAACAAACATGAATTTGGCGATTTGGGTTTAGCTGTTAATTGTTGCTGTCAATATGGCCATTCAGTTGAGGCACACTGTTAAGTAAGTGTCCTATTCTGCCTGGCATTCTTGATTGAGAGGCGTGGGAGACGACGTGTCCTGGACATGCAGTGGAAGGATCAGAACCTGTCCTTAAACGGCCCATCTGACTGAAAGTCTAGACACCACAGTGCCTCTGTAATAACTATTTGAGTTTGGATCACATTAATTCCCAGTGGGCTGACCAGATTCTGTGAGCATTAAGTATGGAGAAGGGCTGCTAGAAGGGCCACAATTTGAAAAGCAGGCATGTTTATGACACAAGTACAGCCTCAGTCTGTACTTCACTAAACTGTTTATTTCATGGTGCAAGGCCATTCTGTGCAAACGGTTGTTGCACAAATGAAGGAAGTGTAATGCAGTTTACTGTTGGTCTGTCTGTCTATTTCAACCCAAGGGTGTCTGAAGTGTCTCAGTCATACTCGCATGCTTATTGTCAAACACAATTAGAAGCAGGCAGGTTGACCTTGCACAGTGTGGTCTGTGCCTTGACAATAATGGTCTGTTGCCGAAGGGGCACTAACATGCATTTCCCACTACTTCCTGTTATGCAGTTGTGATCTCATGTGTCATGACCGAGTTCAGTGACACGGTGTTTATTTGTTGTCGGCAGCATCAGTTACAGATTTTTAAAACCATGTGGAGAGGTGACGTTTCTCGAGTGGAAATTTGACGATCTCTGTTTGAACATAGGACTCTAAAGTGTATGACTTCCAAGCATAGCTGCTGAGACTATTTTAATGCCTGGCTGGTGTGATAATAATGGTATTTGGGACATGTTGTCACAGTGTTATGAAGCTGTCAGCAGACATCTTGTCACCATATTGTAAAAACAATACATATCGCCATACTTGTCAATATTAAATTGAGTATCTTAAATATTAGAGTTCCTTTACACATAAACATGTGTAAAAGTAGAGGAACTACAACTGTTTGCAGAGTGGAAGAGGAATTATACATCATTCATTTTTTTTATTATGTAGACTAATGGTATTCATCTTCGTGAGACATTTGAACTGCCATTTTTCAGTTGATGCATGTGGTGTAATGTGTAGACCAAAGTAAAACTCTGAGGAAATTAAAGAGAAAAGCAGATGATGAGTAATTTAAAATGAAATGAGACGGGTGAGTTAGTATAGTTGTCTAAAGAAGCCTTGAACCTTCTTGGTGATTTTATGTGGGTTATGATCAGTAGCTACGAGCCACAGAAGCGTTTAATGTCTCCTGTGTCCGACAGCGTCCACCAGCAGTCCTGCGTTGTGTCATCGGTGGTCTGGAGCATACCACACGTATCCCAAAGTCAGGAAGCATGATTTTCATGATTTTTGTTCCATCGCGTTATAAGTCATTGTCATCTGGTGATATATTTTCACCCTTGTGCATGACGGTTAAAAGCTCAGATATCTTGTTATTGTTCGGATGCCAGAAATGAATCTTTATTTTGTATATTAATTCAGAAACCCAATGTTAAGTAAAGCACAGCCAACATTTGCCGGCGTTTATGTTTCATATATTTAGAAAAATCTGATAGATGTCATTACTCCATCTAAGTGATCTGTCATCTAAATCACTGTAACTGTGTTTAGAAAGGAACGAGATACTTGGACAAACGCACATATATGGAAACATCTGCCAACATTTACTTCTGTTCCTTCATTAAATGATTGAGAAAAACACTGAGGACACCACAGGCCTACTTTAAGGTTCACTGCAAACCCACAATGCTAAATAGACTCGGCAGGAAACAATATGCTTCCTATCAAATTAAAGCTGATATTTATTTTGCTTAGATGGATGTGATTACTATAAAGTAATTATGTAAGGAGTTTACATATGTTTAGCATATGAAACTGAAGCTTTTGTATTAAAGTAATGGGTGTGGTACACTCAATAAACTAAACTACAGACTTTGTATGAGAAACAGCTTGGTCACAGCAGATGTAACGCTAACATTTCTAGAACATGCATTAGAAGAACACTTTATGTTTAAATTGTAGACGCCAGTCAGACATAGTGCATCCTCCTAACTAAACAGTTTATTGCAGCGATGTTGACTTTTAGGTATTGTGTACTTGGGGTGTTTATGTGTTAGAAAAATAGTAGATAAACATACTCAGTAACTGGCGAGTGAGTGAGTTATGCATGTTTTCTATTCGGCGTGTAAATATCACGTGTTGGTTTAAACTTTAATCAACAGAGCTGGCTGTTAAAAGTTAAACTCTAGTCTCTGTTTTTCCTGGCAGGCTGGAGTTATTTCAGCTCCTTTTCATTTTGTGACAGGCTTACACATGGGAAAGATTCCCACTTAGAATAATAGAATTTAGAGTGGAAGTATCATTATAGGATTACTTATGAGAGGTTGTAAAAATTGTATAAACATTATCCCTATCTGTAGTATTTCTGTATGTATTTATGCTTGTCTGGTTACAGCAGGTCCTTCGGGGGTTGGGACAGTGAAATTTTCCACTCTTTTGACCCTTGACCTCACACTTCCCCTCTTGTGTTTTGTATCCTTTTATTTGTTGTTTTAGTGGAATGTAATACTCAAAGCGAACGGTGCACAAACTCATTTAAGCTTTTTCTTTGCAGAGGTCTCTATCTCTCAAAGTGTGTTTTTAACTCATTTAGTTTATCAACACTTTAATGTTTTAATATAGTGACTTTCACCCTTTGAATAGAGGAATGTGATGATGTAGCATGTCAGGTCAGTCTCCATCAACAATATGGTTCAACGGTATTCTTTGCGTATGTAACCTGCGATATCAGCAGTTTAAAAAGTGTATTTATTTATTTATTGAGGGTTTTGATGGCTTATTTTGTATCTTAAATATATAAATAAGTGAACGAGAGCACAGGAAGTCTCGGTAGTTTATCGATACGACCAACATTTTAACTGTAGCTTTTTAAAAAGCCACGTGTGAAAACTAAATGTTGAGTTTTTTGAGGTAAACGGTCTTTACATTGTTCATACACATTGCTCTGTATAAAGTATTTCTCCCATTTCATTTCTTTCATATTTTCCACACATACATAATACACTTGCTTAATAAATGTTAATATTACACTTAAAATGGAAATACAATAATAGGTATGTATAAAATATACAAAACATTTTTAATTTCAGAGTTATTTGTCAAGGGAGAAAAGCTGTCCAGACCTGCCTTGTCCTATGTTACCCCCCCCCCCCAGCAAATCCACATCTGAAAGAATAAAAAAAAAGGACAACGGTTTTGGAGAGGCCTGGACAACGATTTATTCTGGAAAATGCTTGATTGCCGTTGTTAGGGGCACAAACAGTTAGTAGGTGTGGTGGTCATTTTTTCCACATAGGGGTAGGCAGGTTTGGACATCTTATTTCCCTTAATAAATACAATCATCAAATACTTTTATCTCAGCACTCTAGAAATGCACTAAATCTACTTGGATAGTATTGGCTGCATGGTGACATTATTTTCATAGTAAGTTCTAAGGGTCAGTGTTGAGTATTAAACATTACTACATGATAGAAAATGCATGTAATAGAATCACAGAATCAGTCTTTACACAAAGTCTTGTATTTATGTCACTGATTTACAGTTAATAAAGAAAGAAAACTATCTTGAGAAAGTCTTCGGATAAAGAATTTTCTGGCTTGCTGTGTCTGACATTGCACCATAACTTTTGGTTCAGCTCAAGTCCAGAAAAAATAAAATCAAGCAGTTAAACACTCCCTTGGTACTTCAGGAAACTGTCGAGACAGATAGCTTGTGGTTTGTACTCCATTGCTCTTGTAGACATCTTTTGAGCACTCTTGCATGCAGACTGAAATTTAATAGAAACCACTTAGGTCAGTCTGGTGAGCCTTTTTAATGAGATGTAGTTTTTTGCAGCATCCTAACCATATGTCCAGGTAAGACATAGATTTAGTAGAACTAAGTTATTTACCAGTTTGGTCTTGTGGTGTAGTTGCACCATATTGAGCTCATCTGTTTTCTATCTTCCTATTGCTATATGGCAGCGCTATAAAGAACATCTAAGCTGTCACTTGATTTTGAGTTAGATCACTCACTTTTTTCCCCTTTTGTTTAGATGAAACTTGTTTAAAGGAACAGTCCACTTTTTCTTTATTATAGGCAGTAGATTAAGTGCATGTGGTTAAAAAATCCGAACATATTGCTGGCCCTGCTCAATTTTCCTAACCCTACCCACAATTACTGCTGTGCTTTGTTACCTATCATTGCAGTACTCTATACAACTGTCTAGATTTCAATGCAATACAAATGCATTACATATGACACTTGCCATTTATCATTTAGTAAACTTGGGCTTTCAAGTCTTAACTAAAGCAGTATTCTGCTAATTATTTTGCCAACTGATAATAATTAACCCCTAGATTGAATCTGTCATGAATACACTATGCAGCAAGAACATTTTGCCATCCAGACAGGTGAAACCATTGGTTGGCAGAAAACCAAAGAGTACAGTTTAAGCTGTGGAGAAGAGAGGAAATCAAAGCTGGCGCCACATCTGAAGCACTTTATGTATCTTCTGCCTCAGCAGTGCCAGTCAGTCGAGTTCGTTTCTGACCTCACTGAAACACATTCGTATTCAGAGCAGCGTTGCTACTGCTTTGTGTTTTGTTTTTGTTGTCATGGTGATTTTACTCAGAGCTCCTATGTAGGGCTGCCTGGCATCTCGCGTTTTCCAACAGCCTGATTGAGGTTGTAAGAGACTAGGGTCGAACCATGACAACCGTAGGTCTCCCTCTGTTCAAGAGCGCCTAATTGGGTTGTTTGGCTTGGAGGAAACGAGTACTTGCTCTTTGGTCCCCTTCCAGCTGCTGCATTTCATTCCTTCAGTAATCAGAGCTCCTATCTGGACTGTTGAACCAGGTGTTGCAGGTGTGCAAGCATAAACGAGAAAACTTCCAGGCTCTTTGACAGTAAATTGTACTGCAGTTCCTTCTGCTTGTTTTCGCTCACTGTTCAGAGTTCTTCTGACAGATTCATCCTGGAGATTCCACAGGGCAAACACTTTCTCTTTGATGAGCTTAACAGGTTAAAGGCATTCAGTCCGGCCTTCTGAACGAAGGGCATAATATGTGCCCAGCTTCAATATTACCAGACATTCAAAAGTACTTTAGTTTGGTTTTCAGAGACTTTAAATGTGTCTGTTTAACTTGAAACTAAATAAAATGAAACTGAACAAACGCACTGTACTAACAAATGTGCCTTTGGAATGAGTCTGGTGTTGTGCTTGTGAGGACATTCTGTTAGACCCAGGCCTTTGCCATATAAGGTCTTCAATCTTAGGCTACCCTACACAGACATGACATGCGTCTTACAGTCCGTAAGCCTTCACCACAGCATGCTTCCTGTAACATGACTACTTCAGTGTGAACTGACCACAACCCTCTTCCCTTCTCCACAATTTCACAGAAAGCAGGAAGTGACACACTTAATAGTGGGGAAGATAATTAGGTGTTAAGCATGAGTAAAGCTTAAATATGCTACCTCCTTGTTTTTAAGAGACATAAAACATGTTTGACATAAATGTAAATCACTGGTTTAAATCAGTCACAATGGCAGAGCCCTTCCCATTTTTCTTGTGTTTGAACATCTCCTCTTTACATTTACATTACATTGACAGAATGGATTTCACCATAAAAACATGCTCTATGCACACTACCACGGATGTACTTTTTTTAGCTAGTAATGCCATAATTACCAGCCTTCGGATAGATCTGCTTAGTATTCGCAGTGTGATGAAGCTGCATTTGTAGGAGCAGGAGCAGTGTGGAACAACCAGTCATTACATAACAGCACAACACTAAAATCGGCAGTGTGAAGAGGAACAGAGCAGCGCAGCAGCCACACCATTATGTGACTGGGATCCCATTCATGTAAACACAGTTAGACTGACACTTTGTTCACTTGGGGCGAAAAATAGCATGTTTCAGTCAACACAAAGCCTCCTAGTAGCCTTTTCTACTCACATATATATGTATATATATATATATTCACTTTCTAAAAATCTTACTAGTACTTCACAAATTTGACTGAGTGCACAAACATGATGCCAAAAAATCCCGCCGTCTTGCAGGAGCTGGGGTAGGACAGCCAAAGTTCCATGTCATTATTTATTTGCTCTCTGTCTTCAGACCTCTCTTGATAGCCTGCAGATGCCAGAGATTCTACTGTAACGTCTATTTGTCTTGTATCCATGTGAAAGAGACAAAATACATTGGATTTAGAAATGACTTTCTGTTCACTGTGGATGAAAACAACAACCACTGTTATATATGTATTGTATAAAATAATGTGTTTCTGAGAATGCTCCTCTCTTTCTGCCTTCAAATGGTATGTTTGATTGATTTACCATATATAGAGCAATACACAGTAGTATTATCTTTTCCCACATCCCTACAAGGAGAGGATCTCTTTCCACTCTCCTCCCATTTAACACGCAAATGCACACACGGACACGCTGAGAAGAAGACACTGACAGATGAAGGAACGTTTTCCCTCAACAGTCCTTCAGCAACTTGTCTTCCACTCTGACCTCTGGATCTGTATATTGGAGTAAGACAGAACCAGCAGGTCCCAGGGAACTCGGAGAGGAGCTCACACTCTCCTTGTTGTCTTCTGCACTCAAGAGCAGAGAATTGTTTTATTGAAGGTAAATGAGTCAGGACAGGCTCAGCAAATGCCAGCAGGTGCATTTTATGAGTCTGTCGTAAGAACGAGTGAGCAAGTGAGTCAGTTGAAGCTTTGTGCGTGTCTGTGCAGTTGGTGCCTCTTTGTGAGTAACACTTAATGTGGAGATACTAAAGGTTTCCTAGACATGCTCAGCTATGGATACTACACTTCATGCACACCCTGGGGTCCAGAGATTGTGTCGGGCACTGCCGCCGCCAGTCACTTCCGCATTCTTTCCGTCCCTCTTTTCCCCTTTTTTGTTATCATGAGGGTTAACACAATGACACATTCCTCTTTGGCTCCTTTTTAAACCAGGGGAAGGTCTTATAGGCTTAAACTGAACACATTCTTCAGGAGTGAGAGAGGGAATATCTTGTTTTGTGCGCATATGCCTAAACAACTACTCTCATGTGTCACTGACAATGCATGAAAAACAAAAAGGTCTTTTTAATTTCGGTGCTTCACAGAAATGTTTAATAGATTTGTGGCAGAGGCGGAGCGTGGAACTGTTATCTGACACTTCAGTCCTAGTTTTAGTTTAAAGACTCATAAAGGTCAACAGACAAACTCTTCAACAGGCACTTTCCTCCCGTCAAGCGTCATGTCCTTTTCATTAAAGCTTCCTCTCTTTCAACACAACAATAGACCTCTTTTTGTTGTTGTTTCTGCATGATCACAGCCAGCATGACCGTGCATGTTTTAGTGTGCAAGTGTGCGCTGAGTGATCGCTGAGATGTGCGCAGTCTTGTGTAAGCACCGACTGATCACCACACCCGGTTGAGAGTCATCCCATCGTCATATTTTTGTTGCATTACTTCTTTTGCGTGTTAAATGCAAGCCTCAGCGTGGCGAAAAAGGCTTGGAACACCTGATAAACCTTAATTGTACCTTATGGTGCTCTCTGACAGACGGACTAGTATGTAACAAAGCTATGAGCTGTTGTCTCTGAAAGTATGGTGACTTTTTACATTTGTCATATTGAAAGCCTTCTACCATTAGAGGTTGAATTGACTATATACAGTATAAATTAAGCTTTTAAAACACAGAAATACAATTTTCCCTGCCTGTACTTGATACACAATGACTTCAAATGTGTGTTATCGGAA
The DNA here is from genome assembly GCA_032359275.1 of Microctenopoma steveboyesi. Lineage (NCBI taxonomy): Eukaryota > Metazoa > Chordata > Actinopteri > Anabantiformes > Anabantidae > Microctenopoma > Microctenopoma steveboyesi. Next base: position 8,064,023 of record JAUMHF010000004.1, on the reverse strand, counting down.
GACTTGTACTGATTGGGAGGGAGGACCAGGACAAGAGGTGGAGACAAAACCTGTTCCCGAGCACACAACCCATGCACCAGCGCGTTTCAGCACCACAATATCAGATGAAGCACACAGCAAAGAAAATCCTGGTGTGACTTTAGGGCAGTCTCTGGAGACACAGCAGGTTATTTTTGTCTGTGTAAAGTTTTAAAAGGAGTCTTATCCTAATACATATTACGCTTCAATTGAAATACATAACAATGCACCCAGTTTCTATAAAAACAGTTCAAGCTTTTAAGCCATGTGGTTCTAATTTTGGTCAGTTGTCATTTGGTAGTGTGAGTCATCAGTGGGAATGTTGTGGCTGTTTTATGGCCAGTTTGTTTTGGTGGATGGAGTCCGGTCCTGTGGATGTTTTGAAAAGAGTAAGATGCCTGTCTTATCTGACAACAGTTACGCAAGACAGGAAACAGGAAGGAGACCACTGTGTTTGGCGATTGCAAAAAAATAAATATGCTCAATATGCAACTTTCTCTTACCCATTTTTATTTAGCCAAAATGTAAACCCAGAAGTTCCAAATGTAATTAAAATATCCCTGTAGGACTTAAGGAAACCCACAGTCCCATTTAAAAAAGATACTTGTCTAAAGTTACTTTATCTTCCTCTACTAAGAGATTGTGTATTGATTGATTGTGTATTGAAATGTAAGGAGAATTTTATTTCTTTGTCTGTAGCAAACATGTGATGTACATTTTTCCTAGTTCTCTTTGTGTTTGTGTTGTGCAGCTCACTGACGAAGGAAAGGCAGTCAAAGCCAAGATGAGTGTTGGAGATATCATCCTGTCCATTAACGGCATTTCCACAGAAGGCATGAATCACCTCGAGGCCCAGAACAAAATTAAGGCCTGCACCGGCGATCTCAGCCTGACTCTACAGAGGTAACGCTTCCACACACTCGAAACAAACTGCTGGAATGTCTTAGCTCCTGCGTAACATGCTTACAGATTTACCACATGTAAGTCTACTTGGGCAAGTGTTTGGACAGTGTTTCAGCTTGATAGCCATATTTAGTTTATTTGTACAGTGTTAGATGAAACGGCTCCTGTTTTGTTAATTTGAAACAGTTTATTGTTTCTCCCGCCACATGTTCTCTGAGTTTGAGAACTTATCATCATGTTTGTTTATATCATGTCACCAGCATTATAATTAATATGTAGTGTTATGGTTTATAGTGCTTTTATAGTGACCTCTGAGAAGACACAGCAGTGATATAGTATAGAGATCAACCAAACTGTGGGTGCTCTTTAGTGAGAACATGTCGTGTAGCATGGATTTAAATAGAAGCTGGTACCTTGTTAGATTGTCACAGTGGCTGTTGTTTTTAGATTTAATGAAAATGGTACAAATGTTGCATTTTAATGAGCGACACGATGACAAAAGCAACACATCTTTCTAGCATAAAGAATGGACACAAAAAGGGGGAAGGCACAGCACGCACGCTTTCCAAGCTGTGAAACATGTCGACAGAAAAACTCAGAGCGTGGTTTGTATGTCCTGTCATTCCATCACCACATCAAAGGAGAAAGAAGTTTGTGCTTTAATCGTGGGAAAATAGTCCTAAAATAGCCCTTTACCACAGCTGCATGTAATCTTCTGTGGGTAATGGATGCACAATGAAACATCAAACATTCTGGTCTCACCAAACATGTAAACTACAACTAAGATTACCCACTAAACAACAAAGGTCCCCTTGTTAAAATTCACATATGATTGTAGTTGGCTTCTACTCTGGCTCCATTCTTAAATATTGGTTTGCTGGATAGTGTTGTTGTCTTTTTCTAGTGACACATAAAGTAGAGTTTTAGGGACATTGTATGCACGATATATACATGATGTACGCAGATGTAAAACGAGTCGTTTTTTACAAGTCGGGGTTTGAGACTAAAGCAAAGAAGCTGGAAGAAGCTATATATCGAAACAGTTCTTTGTCACACGTTACTTACTCCATCCGCGGCGTAGTCATAACAAACAAACAGAAAAAGAGAAAAGACAGTTGTACATAGACTCGGGTTATACGATCAGTCTCTCACACTCTCATGCTTATTTAAATCTTACAGATGTTTTTCTTTTTCCTTTATACCATGAAGTATTCCAGAAACCTTTTAAGTTGCACATACCATCTAGTCTCTCCATATATTGTCTTCCATTCATTCCCTTTTATCTGGTGACGCTTGCATATTTCTACAAAGTAGTGGTTTTCTTGAACAGCCTTCTATAAAAACATGTTTTTTGCCTTTCTTTCGTGCATTAATATGCAGTAAACTTGCACTTAATATGACTAGCAGTTTTTGTTATGCTATCACAGAAATCTTGTTCCCGAGGAGCCAAGTTACCATGAATCTGTGGAAAGGAGCTTTAGGAAAGTATGATAATTGATGTTTATTTATTGTCATTGAAGTATGCAGCACAGTGCAATGAAACACCATTCCCCAGAGGTTGTGGCTGGCAGCACCTGGTTCCAAAACCTCAAAGATAATCGAGATCTACACTGCTAGTTCGCCGAGCCAACCGTATCCCAGTGTTTTACACAAGATTCATGTCAGCTCCCACAGCAAACCAGAGTTTGGGATTTGTGTATTTTCCATGTGTCTTTGTGTGTCCAGGATAGTTGCTACGTTGAAGGGAACAGGACAGGGGGAGGCTTTTTGGAGAGTGTTTAACTGTTCAATCTGCATCAGTCTCTTAGATTTAATGCGTAGTGCAGCCTGAGAGGACAGATCATTATCGTAATGTTTTTGAATTTTCACAATATCATCAAAACTATGCACACCAACTTATTAAATATCCCCCTTTTCTCCCGGGACACTGTTCTTTTGATTATCTAACTACTTCTCAAAAAGGAGATTTGTATACACCAGTGGGACTCATATTTAGACATAGTACTGTAATTGTGGTTTATATGACAGAGGCCACTACAGATGTCTGCTAGACAGCTGTTTATTAATTCAAATATTCCAGTACATGGCCAGTATACACCCAACAAGTCTGATCAGATGTTTATAGCAGGGTTAAGCAAAGGGCAATCTAATCCAGTCCAGAGCCCCCGCTGACTCCTGGCTATAGCCAGATGTGGTACGGTGGTTGGAAGAAAAATGGGGAAGAATATTATGTTGGTTAGACCTATATAACAATGCATTTACTCGAATAACAGTTTATTCAGTTGTGGTTTTCGTATCTAGCGATCTGACCTCAGTTACTCCCCCATTTCTGTATTTGACGGAGCACAATTTTATTGAGTGCAGATAAAGTCAAATCGGAATATCTTTTGAATGCCTGGTCCTGTGGTTAATGATTTATTCTAACAATTTGCTTGCCAAGAAGTGCGCACTTGACCAAAAATAGTTGTCACTCACACATATGAGGAGCTGTGTTAAGCAGAGAGAGGCACATTTGGGCACATGGAGGTGGACAAATGGTCTTAATGCTCTGCACCAGTTGGATGCATGTGACTGCTGATAGGGGCAAGTGTACAGGGTTGCTGCTTGACACGTGTACAGACGCACCAGACATGCAGATGCAGGCAGTAACAACATTAGTGTATCCAGGCAACCTGATGGCAGCGTGCACTGTCCAATTACACGTTAATAAACCGTAGCTGGAAATAGCAAGCGGGTTGCTGTTGCTTTTCTAAAAACCTCCTGTTCTGTCTCTTTCCAATGAGATGTCAAAATTCCTTCGTCCAAGATTCTCATTCTTGGTAAACATAAGGGAGCAGTGTGAAGAGAAGGAACATGGAATGTAGTGCCAGAGACAAGCTGAGAGTTTTGCCACTGAGAGGATGGACTGACTGCTGAGAGAGACAAAATAAAAAAGTTGTTTCCACATCCACTTATTCCATATTTCTCTGTTGGACTTTTTGTTTTGCTTTCCTCTCTTTGCTTTTCTTAAGTTTCTGTATAATTAAACCGCACAGGTCTCCCACTGAGTTGAAACATTTAACCAAAATGTTAAATATAGGAGAGCTTCTGAAGTTAATGACCTATACGTATGAATTCGATTCAGCTGTATCTTTGCACATTTATTATAATATCTGTAACAGGTTCTGACTTTGAGCCTGCTTTAACATAATAAAATTGTGAGTATAGAATAACGCAACAGACAGATGCTTGCCGTTACAGGATTATTGCAGGATGTCATTAAAAGCTTCATGAGAGATGGTGTGTGAACCAGAAATGAAAACAGCACCGGATAAATTAAAGGCTACTGTTATTTGAGCAGTTTTCGGCAAACCCATGTTAAAAAAAGGATATGTGAGACTGTGAGCTGGTAAGGCATGTCTGCTGCGTGGTGAGAAAACTGTGTTTATTAGTCTCTCCATCATTCAGGCAAATGTCATATGCCAGAATATTTCTTTTGGCACTTAAAGAGACATAGGCAGGGTGGAAATGCGTCACTCCTCTTTGCCCTCAGGCTTATCCCTTCGGTTAACCTCCTCATTCTCTTATTCCAAGTGTGTGTGTGTGTGTGTGTGTGTGTGTGTGTGTGTGAGACACGGAGTGCCCACAAAAGTCAGTTGATGAAAACTACACTCAACAACTCAACACTATGCTTTTACTGTCAAGCGAACCTCACACTTCTTCATGTCCTGCACTTTATTAGCTTATATGTAGATATTAATCATTTTTATGTAGACAGTGCATAAATGTGTCTCATAAATAAACATCATAGTTATCTGCATCTGTAATCTAACTAAACAAAACATCCTGACTCGGATTAGATGGAATCAACTGAAGAGTTTGACACTGAGCAAAGCCAAAGCTGGATCTCCAACAGAGGCAGGACTCTTCTCTCTCAAAAAGACAATCTGCAGCACAAACCAGTGTGTGACGTACATGGAAATGAGTCTGACGCACCAGATAGATTTCAGATATAAACACTGTCAAGATCAGAGAAGTCTCTGAGTTAGGTCTATTACATGCGTATGTGTACATTTAGCTTAATTAAAATGACAATGAACCATATTATACCACAGTGTGATAAATACATCCCCAATTTTAGTGTACGTTTTTTTATGTTTCCCTTCAGAGATGGCATTGATATAATATAGATATACTTCAATACAAATATTATAGACAGATGCATTATTCATACTTCTACAAAATTCCTAAAAGTGAAGAAATATTCTTTACTCGTGTGTAAATGGTCACAGTTTAGCTGTTCATGTATTGTTTGCAAAAAGCTCCTGCAGTAATTGTTTCTATGGAGTCATGAATTTTCAGGTGAGCAGTTAATCTTTTAAATAACTGACAATTAATGTCGTAGACAATTTATAGATTACTAGTATGAAACATAAATAACAGCAATAAATGTTTGATGGTGCACAGCAAATAGATAACCAATTCATGAAAAGTAGAGATACAGCAGGCCTCTGTGTTCACACACCACCAAGAGACAACGGTCACGTGGACCAGCTATGGCGTCATCACGCTATCCACTTACACTGACATTACCCAGCATGCACGCTTGGACACCCAAAAGCGATTACATGGATGTGCACCCACACACTTAGCAGTTGTCTCTGTGTGAGAGCAGAGCTGGGTTCAGCTCTGAAGGGAGGAGGACAGCAGAGAGGGACTGAGCAGAGCAGATGTTCGCGGGACCACCCCAGCCAAGTGTTTGTTCAGTTTGCTGTGGGAAAAGACGGCTGGAGAGTGAATCCACCCAGCTGCCCCTCACCGGGTCACTAATGGCAGATACACATTGTCTCATTGTAGACTAGGTCCTATTTGTAATGGAATGTGCTGTTTGATCCTCGGACCTTTCACTGTTGTCTTTGGCCCCGCGTGGCGTTGCTGCACAAGCAAGTCCAATAATTTAAGCACACTGGAAAATAAGCACACTGTGTATTAAGTGGAAAATGTAAATGCGAATATGGGCAGAGATGACATCAGCATCTGTTAGAAAGGTGGGGCTCTTCAATAATCTGGTGCCAGGCTCGGTCAGAAAGGAAATGTGTGACATTGTTGACTGTTTTCCTAATATGGCAGAGAAAGGAAGGACGCCAGTGGACATACCATAGCTCCTGTTTTTTTGTTTTTATGTGGAACAAGGGGCACATTGTCTACGTGTCTGATCCAAATATAGGACACGCTCTTAACAATGGCATCTGTCTGCGTTAGAGTTTGAATTTAACTGACTAACTTTAATAACTGTCATTTTGAGACATTTTAGTTTCCAGACTTATATGTACCATGTTTGACGTGCTTGATATGAAAGAGTGATGTGTATAATTTTTAATGAAGGGGTAGTTAGTAGAAAAAGAGAAAAGGAAATGAGGGATATGGTGAATGAAAGAAAATGAGGTGAAAGTTTGTTGGATATTAGTGCTGGTTTCCACCCTCTTCTCCCCTAGGTGATAAAACTGTGGCAGCCGCTTTAATCATATGTGCAAATGTCTTCTGGACCATTCCACACATGCTTTAGCACCCTAACTACAAATTACATATAATTATTGAGTTTTGAACATCCTGCTTTTAATGCTGGAATTTGTTTTCTTTTGTGTTAGACCTTTGACCCCGTTCCTGAGATGGGTAATCCATCACGGAACACATTTTTGTATCTGTTTGTTTATTGATTTTTTTTATCACAATTTAACTGTTGAAACTCTTGCAGCATGCAGGACACAATAATGTTTCCATGACAAAAATGTGTGAAATTAAATTTAGGAATAAGACGAAAACAGCAAAATTCTGCCTGAGCCTGTGTGAGCAGTGAAAGTTATTTAAATATTTTTTGATTTTTATTATTCTTTTTGTGTCTTTGCAGACCCTCCTCCTCCTCCCCCCCTAAAGCTGAAGTGCCTAAGGTATGAATAACAATATTCATTTAAAAACAGTAAATTAACTAAATATCAATAGTTCACCATTTGTATAGGAATATCAGACCAGTGTAGTTAAATGTGAGCATGTTCGCGTTGCCCTTCTGAGGTTATGTGAACATACATTGACTTGGCATGCGTTTTAAAGCATCTCTTTAAGCCTGTACGGCACACGCATGACTTTGGTTGCCATGTCTGTGTGAAAACACATTTGATTGTGATGTGGCTGTTGTTTGTCGTGCCGTGAGGTGAAATATATGCATGAAATTGTGGCTTTGCTGTTTGGGCATGGTGTGTGTCTCCACCTTTATCCAGGATGAACCTCGACAAATCATTAAGCCGGTCCCGATCAGTCAGCCTGCCACGAGCACCGTGCTTGCCAAGCCAGCAAGTCAGTCCAGTCCTGCATACAACAAGACAGCGCGGCCTTTCGGAGGGGGCAGCGGCACCAACGCAGCTCCAGCTTCTTCCTCGCTGGCTGCCCCCAAAGTAGCCTCCATTCCCTCGGAATCATCCGCTTTCACTCCGGCTGCTCCTTCTCAACCACCACAGCCTCCATTTCCACTGAAGTCAAGTCTCCCTGCCCCTGACCCAGCTCCAGTGAGCTCCAGCCAAATGCCCAAACCCAGCCCTGTGCATTCCACCTTTACCTCCCCACCTGCCTCTTCCTCTTCATCTAAGTCCTCCTCTCCAGCCAAAGTGACGACCCCGTCCTCTCATCCCAGTGTCCCACAGCCCTCTGTCTATAACACACCTATCAAACTATACTCCAACGTTAATGCTTGTGAGGTGGCTATGGGACAGAGACGGGGTCTCTTGGAGAATCAGGGGCTGTCAGAGCAGTTTAATGGGTAGGTACCAATCATCAGAAACAGTGACCACATGTTTTCTCTTCTACTGTCCCCGTAGTTTCTGAAGTATGCATGTGTAATTATCTCATGCCTATTTCATCCTGAAATGAATGTCCTATGTGAAAACCAAACATGCGTACACGAAAAAATACAAGGCAGGTTGCACATCTTGTTTAAATCTTTTACAGGGCAACGGGAAAGAGAACAGAATCTAAACAGCCTGATGCTACTGATGCTACTGTTTGCCTGGCTATAATTGGCAGTGGAGCATTTGAGGCTGGCATACGCACAGACTACCCAAAAGGCACTGCTGGTGAAACACTTGTTTCCAATTAGCCAGAATCTTAGCAGCACTAGTCGACACCAGGGCAGCGCTTCGTTGGCAGGTTTTTGGCTCAGAGTGGAGGTTGCTGCAGACTGAGCTAGGTTTAAGTGCACACTTCTCCTCCCTTTGTCGCCTCAAAGAAATAGGCCACAGATCTGGTTTTATTGATTCTAAGTGGCTGCTTGATCTACTCCAAACCTACTTATAACTCTATGTGTGTGGGGATTCTCAGTACGGGTATTCCTAAACGTGCTTTGAATAGCAGCATGTAGAAGCAAAGTGCATTTTGCTTATTTTGTGTGGTTCTGTTCTGTTCTGCATGTCTTATCTGCACATTCTCTCAGAAGGGCCCTTCAGCTAAAGAGGGTTAGGGCTTCAGACTGTACTTCCTTTCTCCCGTTACAATCAAGCTACTTCTCTGCTTCCGTTTTCTTTCCATTTACTTTTTCTTGGCCAACAGGAAGAGGACAAGACAGACATCAAGTTAGTGCCATGAGTGTTAACGTACTTTATCTGCTAGAGTGGCTTTCTAACTATGCGGAAAATGATTACAGCCTTCACATCTCTGGTTTATGATTACCAAGGTCCAGACGGACTGCGAATGCTAATGGCTTATACTGTTTTTACACCGTGTTCAGCCAGCTCATCAGCACATCAGCACAGCTCTGCATCCTCCCTCCACCACTGTTGCCAGTGTGGTTTACTCACGTCCATTTAAATCACAGAAATATTATTGTGTTCTGAAATACCATCACAATATTTTCAGTAGAAAAAGTGATCTTTCTCATCACAAAGTGCGTTACTGCCATCTTGTGGCGAGATGTGGTCACTGTCACTTTTGTGCCACTCACTGATGTTAATGTTTAATTATACACCCGATTACTAATATTAATGAATCCTTTGTATTACATATATATTTACTGTGTGGTTGTCATATGGGTTATCTTTAGGTCAGAACAGTAACACTAAAAAAACAGTGCAGTTTCTTTTGTAAATTTTTCCTCACTACCTTCTCATTGCTCACCTCCAGAAATCCACCTCCATCTAGACCTAGGAGGTAAATATGAAATCTAACAACTGTTAGATTGAATGCAGAGTATTCACTGAATAGTATAGCAGTGTTGTGTGTGTTGTTTTCTAGTATTAATACTAGTTATGGATGTTTGTGCTGAAAAAGGAAGAAAAAGCGTTGGAATAATGTTGGTCTGTGGTAGAGGACTTGAGAATTTAATATCAAACAATGTGAAAAAGATTTCTGACACTTATAACTTGCAGTAATTCCTTTGATATTACTGATATATGTTCAACTGTATGTTTAAAACACAGGAAACCTGCCATGGAGCCTGAGAATCATGCTTCTCCACTGAGTGATGCCAGCAAGAAGCGTCTGATTGAGGACACGGAGGACTGGCACCCACGATCTGGCACTTCCCAGTCCCGCTCCTTCCAAATCCTGGCCCAACTCACCGGCACTGAAAAAGGCAAGTACCAAGTGTGCTCATGTGGCAGTAGTTGGGTTTTTGATGCAGACTCTGCAGACGTGCTGATTCAGACACGTACCTCATATTTTGACATTAACCCAAAGATGATCACATTTTTTGCTTGTTACTAACTTTTATTTATACTAACTTTTTTCTATGACTTTTATTTGATCATATTTTAGTATTTTCAGATTATTGTGATGTTATAGTTACTTAAAATAATTGAAGAAAGCTTCACTCTATTATTTTAAATGTCTTTTTTTTTTAAATACAGTTTTGACCACAAGTAACGCTGATGGTTACATGAGAAGGCTGTGGTTTTTGGCCTCCCTACAGTGTTGTGTATGGGTGTTGAGATCTTTTTGCAAAATTACATTTACAATAACCAAATAATTAGAATAAAGTGGGATGACATGTGTCAGACGATGTTACCAGACCTTTGTGGATTATGTGGATTCTATCCGCTCCAGATGTGAACAATTGGGAGCAGTCTAGAAAATCCGGTTGGGGTCTAAATAGCCAGGATCATGCAATTTAATTCAGTTTGTGCTATGACAAGATGAACCTAGAGCAAACTGGAGACGAGACAAAGTGTGTTTTAAAATGATTAAAACTATTATTTCACTGCTCTCTGTTGCAGAACAAGGTGCAGAGAAGAGTGGAAAGAAGTAAGTGCTCTTTAAGATAATCTAACATGGTATCTGGGGTGTTCATTCAGCCTCTCTGTCTTATACCCTTGTGTGAGTACATTTGTGGGTTTATATTCAGGATTTGCTCTCACTGGGTGTAATAATTTCATGATTCTTTGACTCAGCCTAAAGCCGCGATTTCTTTTCATTAGAGCCCATAGTGTTATGATTAATTTAAGACTTTACGTGTAGATTATATGCAGTGAGAACTCTCGGAGGAAGATGATAATCTTCTGTAAACACAGTCCACCCTCTCTACCAGCTCCCCAACCAATCAGCGTGTCACTCACCGCAAATTGTGGGTAATTAAGTGGTATTGTGGGTAATGGCGCTCATGCTAGAAACAGATGGCTGCTATTCTTCCTTTAGTGTAATGTTCCTAAAGAGAGCAGATATTACACATTTATCTTTGTTTACACGTCAGTAGAAATCTGAAAAGAACCATTTTCTTTTTGTCAAACTGTACTTACATGCCTAATTTCTTTTATTAGGTCCTTTACTTCCTCTTGTACCTCTTATCTTAATCTTCCAACTTTTCCCTTCTTTTTTCTTCTAATCCTGCCTTATGGGGAAAATCAGGGCAAACAAGTTGGACCCAGAAGTTATAGGACACAAGTACAACAAGCTGAGAGACTGGCATCATTGTGTTTCAGCACGGGTCCTAAATGTGCAGGAGACAAGAGTTTGTTTTGTTTAAGGTTTTATTACATTTTGACCATTATTACTGTGCTTTCATTTGCATAACTACATAGTTACGCAGCACACTGCTTATTGAATGTCTAAAGCAAACAAACCCCATAAAAACTTAGAAATACTACATCTAATCAGGTAAAGATAATGTTCTAGTTATATTGTACAATGTAAATGAAATGCATCCACACATAAGGATGTGAGCTTGAAAATGCAACATCCAACTTTACTTTACCACATTGCTGAAGTCTCTGTTTTCCTCTGCACATGTTCCGTATCCTTTATATTGTTGGGCTTGTCTATATCTATATCTTTTCTTTACTAACCAAAGTTAATTTGTCAGCACTTTATCTCAATAAACTATTTTTCTGACTGCTTTTGCTTATTTCTTCATTTTTCTTTTCATCTGCTATATTACATGATACTATTATTTATTATAAAGAAGTACATGACAATACAAATATTATTCCAAACCATTTGGTGTTAAATAATTCTTCTAATCTTAATTCTAATATAGAATGATTTGTACTACATTAAAGGGCCCAGGTTTCTTAGCTTTTGATTATGACAATGTCCACAGATGCTGTCAAATTTACTTAAATAAAACATTGGATGGGATAATTATTGGCAGATTATGTTAAATTCAGAATTTTATATTTACAATTCTAATATTCAAGCAGCAGCAGATGACATTCTTGATAAGTGGAAGAAAACACTCGGGACCGAAACATTATGAAACATTGCTATGAGTGAGAGAGTGTTACCCACAGAAAGGAGTCACTTTGAAATTAGTAGTATAAAGTTTTTAGGGGGTGGTGACTAGCACTCTTTATTTTCTCTCAAAACCTTTTTCTTTGTCTCTGTGTGTCTCTGCCTACCCATAGAACTAAACACAACCAAAGTTATATCTAGATGTCTCCTATTGCTTAATGATTGAATAAAGAGAATTATAAGTCTATTGTGAGTAATGACTTATGCGAAGTATGTATATCTGATTTCTAGTGAGGCACTTGACAAAACCACTCCCACTGTGCACACCTCGCCTGCAGCAAAAACATTTACCAAAGCGGCAGCAGTACCCAGGAATGGCACTGTCCCTGCTTCCACATTCAAGAGCCCCGCGGCCCAGAGCACGTCCTCCCAGAAGCCAGGAGGTTCAGCAGGTAGAGTAACATATACTGTACAGAAATTCTGATTTTATATATTTCAATGCTGGTGGCGATGCCATGTGAAATACATTTCCCTCTGTGATCTGTGAATCCTGAAATAACTGTGTAGTTTCTAACCCACAGGGGGCATCCCTATGCTTTTAAATGGCTGCTGCTCAGCCATAACGTTTATTGCAGATTTAATACCTGACACTAAGCCATTTAACATTATGAGCTCTATAAAACCAGAGGTATTCCATTAATGAGCTCCGATTATTCGCTTTTCACAAGATGATCTTAGTTGCACAGATTGTGAAGCTGCAAATTATTATGTGAAGGCTGCTCCTTAAATACGTCCGTCTGTGCCATGAGGCCTTGAGTTGTGCAGGGTAAACATTTGCTGAATGGCATCAGTCAGGGTTCATTATTAGCAATACTAAGACATTCATGCATTCATTTATGAACAGATGCACTATGTGCCATAATGTACTTCCCTCGAGGCATTTAGGGAACGGCTGCTGAGAAGTGCCACAGTGAAGGAGCAGGGGAGCCCACAGTTAATTCTCTGTTGCTGGGTTATTTGTCAGATTAACACATGCTTTAGTTCAAGTAAACAGGCACATACTGTATTTCACAGTGGAATGTTTGAGATCCTTTAAATTTGTTTGCTTTTGATTAAAAATGTTGCATGACTTTTAAAAGTTTTTCTCTGAAGGAGATCAATTCATACTGCATATGGTTCGTCATAGTGACTCCTCTGCATTTTTCTTTATCCCTCTGTCTTGAATTTTGAGCGACAGAACCGACATAACCAATATTTGTTCTCCTGCTGTGATCCTGTTTGGAAATCTTCTCATGCTGACATTTTCTCCTTATCTTCCTAGTATAGCATGACCGTAACGATCAACTTACAAATGTATCTTTCTCGTTCTGTCCTATTTATGTGGCTAAGCCTTCAATATTTGCTTTTGCAACGCATTCATTAAGAATTCTGTCCTGCATTCACTGCATTAAACCAGTTCTGCACAGAAAATGTCATATGTTGCTATTGAAAAAATATTTTGACTGATAAAGTAGCTTATGTTGGCTGCATCAATATTGAATTCAGGTTTGTATCCAGTGTAACTTAAGGATACGTGATGCTAAGTCATGATACCATTTAAAAATAGGATTATCTGAAGAATGAATCCTTTATCATCTGCAATCCTTTTCCTAAATTGTCTTTCTTTCCATCTTCCTCTCTTCTTTACTGAGGAGCATGGCACAGGCACTCTCAAATAGATCCTGTTGTTCCTGTTGAGTTAACCAAGAGAAAGGACAAAACGTCTCTACTAAAATGGTCTACGTTTTTAAATTAGAAATTCACCCAGCTTCACGCTTTAACCTGCCAAACAACTACATCCGCTCAAAGCCCCAGTAGCAATGGTTCGGCTTAGTGTGTTAGACAGTGTGGAGATTTTGGAAAATGCAGCATGATCATTGCAGTTGAAGTGAAGATAAAAGGTAAAAATAGGAAAAATAAATCCTGTTATTATTATGTGTGTTAATGTGTTCATTCAATTATAAACCAGTAGTAGAAAAGTCATATTGTTTTGTCCCTATTTGTATGTCATGACTTTCTCCAACTTGACCTCTTCTTTCTTATGAAACCCGCCCTGTGCTGTTCTCACTTCCCTGCTAGTACCCTATTCTGTTTATTCAGTTTGTTTGCTCACTGTTACCAGGAAATTTAGGGAGCACTTGTCCTTTGACCTATAAAGTCTTTGATAATGGTGCTGTCTTTCAATAGAGCCTCTGTCCCCAATCCCCCTGACCGTTCTGTCTGGGGATGGTTTGCACTGACCTTCGCCCTGAATGCGTCTTAGCACTGTGAAAGAGAAGGAAAACCGATGCATCCCCTCCACATGTTTTGAAACGAAAGGGAGGGGGGATTATTTTTCCAGGTGTCTCCTCTATGGCACCCATTTTAACATTTAACAGGTAGACAGGATATACGATTATCTGCAGTGTCTTTCCGACTCGTCAATAGTCTAATTTAAGATATCTGTAGTTGTAGTTTGAAGTCAATGAGACGTTCTGACTAATCAAAGTGACATAGTAGATATCTTTAAGCTTACAGATATTTGATTAACGTTGTGTTAAATGTTAAGGCACATACAATACATTTTTGTGTGTAGAAGTGAAATGAAATGCTTCCTGGATGAAAACTGAATGTTTTTTACTGCTGCTTTAGGATTACCTAAGGGTGGAGCAGCTCCATCTTTTGGCAAAGTCACCAGCTCTCATCCCAGAGGTCCAGACCGCCCAACCCCACAGCCACATCCAGAGGACCTGAATTCTCTTGTGCAGCGGGCTGAGCACATACCAGCTGGTACACGTACCCCAGTGTGCAACAAGTGCAACAACATCATCAGGTAACGAGCATCAGAAAAAACTGCATTTCAAGCTGAATAAATGTTTGAGTGATTACTAAATGCGTCTAGAGTGCCAACTCTTCACAGTTTACAGTGTTTGAAACATCAGTAGGCAGACGTAAATTCTTTAATAACTTTCCTCTGAGCCTTTTCCTTTGCTTGTTCTTACCAGAGGCCCGTTTCTTGTGGCCATGGGCATGTCATGGCACCCTGAGGAATTCAACTGTGCTCACTGCCACTCCTCCCTGGCAGATCATGGGTTTGTGGAGGAAAGGGGCCAGGTGTACTGCACGCGTTGCTATGAGCTGTACTTTGCGCCCACCTGTGCCCGCTGCCACCAGAAGGTTCTTGGGGTGAGTGTGAAAGCTGAAGGGGATGTTGTTCTCTGGCATATTCTTATTGTCCTGGAACTCTTTATTAATACCATAAACATTATTCACTGTACCTCACTTCACTTGATATGCAGCAGTTTTAATCCATGTCCATTATTTTAAACAAGAACTGGCACAGGAACTTACTTCTTTCATCACTGTTATCTATTTGTTTCTTGATGCTAAATTGTGTCACACAGTCATTTAGTTGCTGCACAAAAATAAACACGCACAAAAATAATTGCTTGTTTAATGATAATATGTCGAAAGGATAATCATTTCTCCATTATATTTTATTTATTGTTATTATTAAATTAGAACAATGTGATAATGCCAACATTTTATTTTTGATCTTTTTTCT
Organism: Microctenopoma steveboyesi; assembly: GCA_032359275.1. Classification (NCBI taxonomy): domain Eukaryota; kingdom Metazoa; phylum Chordata; class Actinopteri; order Anabantiformes; family Anabantidae; genus Microctenopoma; species Microctenopoma steveboyesi. The sequence goes on along the minus strand of JAUMHF010000004.1, from coordinate 8,048,833 downwards.
GTAGGAAGTCATGAATGCCCTGAAACAGACCTGGCACATATCCTGTTTTGTCTGCACGTCCTGCCAGCAGCCAATCAGAGGCAACATGTTTCATATGGAGGACGGACTGCCATACTGTGAAAAAGGTACAGCAGGGAGCCCACAGAAATAAATAATAAGCAAGTGTGTAAACAAACTACATTTGTCAATGTCCTATTTACTCAGACTACTACAACCTGTTTGGGACTAACTGCCATGGCTGTGACTTCCCCATTGAGGCCGGGGACAAATTCCTGGAGGCTCTAGGATCCACCTGGCATGACACCTGCTTTGTGTGTGCGGTAGGTCCAGGAGACAACGTCGCCCCCAGAAATAGCAAGTGTTGAATCAAAAAATAAGGAACGAATAATAATATTAAATAATGTTGTAATAATAGTACTTCTCTGCTATATCTGTGTTGCTCCACAGGTCTGCTCCACCAGTCTGGAAGGCCAGCCATTTTTCTCCAAAAAAGACAAACCTCTGTGCAAGAAACACGCACACACAGTCAACATCTGACCTTCCCCTATGAATATGAATGCGATAGGGCAACTGTGTCAGTTCACAGCAATTTATATTTCAGTCAAACATTAAATATTTTAAAAACAGATGTGATTTATCTATTTGTGTCTTCTGGTAGAATAACATTGGGTCAAAGGTTCCACTGGAAGCTTTATTTTGCTTTAATATTGTTTTATTTGTAGCATGATTTCCTCTTTGAATGAATATGCAGGAGTACATTTAATTTGCTGTCCGCACCCCTCTGCCAGATCTGTGCCTTATTAATACACATGTTTATGCCAGGATTTGTATTTTATGCTCATAACATGCTTGACCTCTTGATGGGCATTTTTTGGCTGAAAAAGAATGGGATAATTTACTGCAGTGACCTACTGACCCCTCTGTGGTCACATATTAGGACAAAAAAAATGTGGAAAGCTGTGCTATGTATTAGTAAAATGCAACGTTTAGAGGGTTATTTAAATATAAGGGAAAAAATATTTATTTATAAGCAGGAAACACTCGAAGAATCGATGTATTCTGACAGTAAAAAGACTTTAGAATAGAAACGGGACATTTTATCATATTGTTTGTGTGTTGTAAAGTAATGTGGTATTTTAACGATAGCACAAATCAGTGTTTAGGTTCTACAGTATACATGCCCTGTTTCATGGTTTTGATGCATAGAAATTGCGATTGGAAATCTCAGCCCAGGACGGATCAGGTAGTATTGTCCTTTGTTGATGTGTATTTTGTAATACCAACAATTTATTATCAAAATGATTGTGTCGTGGCAGTGAAAATTCACATGAAACTGTACGACACTAAAGTGCTGGTAGCAGTAATTCAACTGCTTCCTCCCATTGAAATAATAAATATGAACTCAACCACGTGGTTTTCATATTATGCTCCACCACATCAGGACTTTATCATATTGTTTTGCTCTCATATGTTTCTGTTTTTATCTAGATGCATTTGTTCAGTTAGCGTGAAACAGTTTTACCATATACTATTAGTTACACAATTCTTCAGAATAGAAAACGGTGTTATGGATGTTGTCTCATTAGAAGCTACAAAAAGCACTCTCATTTCAAATAAAAGGATTCAACAATGAATAGTATAATCAAAGCTCTTGAATGTGTCCTATTTTAGTTATTAAACTCCATTCTTTCTGGCTGATCCTGGACTGAAACATAAACACAAAGGCAGATCCTGGTAATATGTCAACACATAGAACTGATGCATCATAGCCCTCGTGTCTTGTGTTATAAATCTTTATAAATAGATATTTAAAAGGCAGGCACACAGACGCCAGCATTTGGGGCAGAAAAAACCAAACCACGCACAACATTTCTGTTCATAACCGTCATACTCTTTGTAATAAGCGAAAGCAGATACAGACAAGTGTTAACTGTCCAGTCATTATGTGAGAAGATGTGGGCTCCTCATGTGCACTTCTCCGAGACGTCAGAGGTGGGAGCTGTGCGCGGGACACGGGACTCAGCGAGGCTCCAATAACCCGCGGTGCACTTGGTAAAGTCTGCCACAGGACAGAGGGACACATTCAAATCAAAGAGACCAGCACAGAAGTCCAACCCAAACAAACGCGCCCGTTTCGACGTGAGCAGGAGGCGGTAAGTTGACTTGGTCCCGGTTGTGTGTGTGGAAGCGCAGCTGGAGCGCTGCCGGAGCAGAGCTGCGCTCGTGACTACGAGCTTTCCTCGCGGAAAACTCAAGGAGTGCTGCATGCTGAATGTGCCTTATTATTGTTGTGTGCTTTGAGGCTGGTGCTGGCTGGTAGTGGTGGACTCTGATGATCACGGTGATGATGAGTAATTGGCGCCGTGTTTGCGCCGCACAGCGCATCTTAGGGTCATATCTGACGCAGTGTTGGGTCTAAATTGCCTTAAAGTGCGTTAAGATATGGTGCAAAGGATTTTTGTGGACGTTTTAATTCAGTGACAGCGATCTGAATATTGATTTACTGACGAAAAGAAAGTTAAAGTAATCAGAGTCTGTCAAGGTAGATGGAAAAATGTAGTAGCTGTCATGGAGCTGTCGATCATATCTCTTGATCTTCATCGCCGGAGGGAGTTTGCGCAGCTGCCACTGAATTAGCTGTTCTTTTTTTTTTACTGGATACTTCTCACCCACGTTGGGTCAAAAGTTGAATGATTAGTTTTACGACACATTTTTAAAATGATTTAACGATCAGTGTTCAATTCGGATACAGTTAAATTCATACAGGGGACAAACAGGCTCCCTCGTGTGTTATTTAACAGTTGGATGCGTGACACAAAAACTTCTATGAACCAGAGCTGATGTTTGTGACATCCCTGCGATCCAGATGTTTCCATCAGCATGTCAGGTGTCAGAGGCGGCTGTGCACAACCTGCTGCACATCATGCAGAGCAGTGTTTGTCTGTGAATGCGCCATCATCCCTCTAACACTCTACAGAACAGAAAGGCTCATTGAGGCAGAGCTGAGTGAGCGCGCATGCACACACACACACACACACACACACACACACACACACACACACACACAGACACTCACAGAACGATCAAACCTCCGCCCACCACCCAGCCGTTGCCCTGGCTCTGCCCCTGGCAGGAGGAACGCCCGTCATTAGGCTTACATGGTGTGGGTGGCATGTCAAGTGAGGGTGCAAGGCAAGGCAGCACTTTGTGGTCTACCACAAAGACTCAAGCTCCAGTGTTTCAGCTTGTTGGACTCTGGCACTGATTACTTCCACAGACTGTATGTGTGAAAACCAGCATTCATCTTGTAAGACTCGTTATAGTCTTACGTTATAGCAGCAGCAAGAAGGCAGGCCTGTTGGTGCTTACATAATAATGTAGTTTAATGTTGGCCAGCGGTAATCAAGTTAAAACACTTCAGGTATGTGCTTATGAGGGAGCACACCTATGTGTTCTGGTGAACTGATCTCTAGCCACGACACCCCAGGTGAGGCACATTTCAACAAGTATGTAGGGTTGATGGAGATACAGCTGCAGAAAAAAACGTTGTGTTGGTATGCAGACATCAGACAGCAGCAAACACTTTAATGGAATGAGCACATCTTCATGCCAGCTGCTTTAAGATACCACTGCGAGTTTAAACACACACACACATCTAGACACAGACAGTATAGTAAACTAGATCATGATCTATGAAGCATGTGGCCTGAGCCTGGGGCAGTCCAGAGGGCTACATTTAGAAAACTGTGACCCCTCACCCTAGTTTCCTTCCTTTTAATTACAGGAAGTAAGTCCAGCCAATCAGAGCTGGACTTTTTGGTGAATATTAACAAGCTCCATAGCGCATTGTAATTTTTCATTATTCCTATAGTTTCTTCTCCTCTACACACACACACACACACACACACACACACACACACACACACACACACACACACACACACACACACACACACA
>JAUMHF010000004.1:7864647-8044776 GCA_032359275.1 Microctenopoma steveboyesi | reverse complement strand
ACACACACACACACACACACACACACACACACACACACACACACACACACACACACACACACACACACACACTGACAGAGGATTGTATAATATCAGGGCCTTGCACAGGTAACTTTTCCATCTGTCATTCACCCAGTAACCTTTGCAGGAGACACTCGACCGTATGATCCAGTCTCCACACTGACACATACCAAAGAAAAGACAAAACAATCCCACTCCTCATTTTCCTAACATCAACAACAGCACTGTGGATACAGATGCTGCCTGTAATGCAGGCCTGTGTTCCACACGCTTTCAGTGAGAGACTGGGTGATCACTTTCAGGGAGGCTTCAGTCCAGCTCAGTTTGAATTGTAACTTTGAAATACACTGTAATCACGATCAGTGGTAGTTTGATGCTGTTTCTCCTCTGGCTCGCATTAGCTTGGTCTTACAGCTTGGTGATCTCGCTCCGTTTAGGCATAATCTTCTGTGTAGGCTCCGCTGGCTCTTTCACAATTAATTTGGCAACCAGAGCTAAGTACCGGTGCCCCACATGCTGTTTCATCTATAGTCAGTGATGGGAGACAAATGCAGGGAACAGAAATGACTTAAAGCTGTAAGCTGCACTGCTCTCTGCCTGGAAGGTCAGCAACCATGGGAGAGAAAGCCAACATCCTGTTATTAGAGAAACAGAAGAACAGAAAATAGAAGGAGAGGGAGGTACATTATGGGTGGGTGGGGGTGGGGACTGAAGATCGAAGACCAGAAGATGATAATAGTACTTTGCGTGATTAGGTGAAAGTCAAATTGGGGAAATGACCTGAGCTTGAAATGCAGTCTGAGTCAAGTTTTAGATGGTAGTCATATGACCTGCTTTTAATAACTCTACCTTTGTTCTTTCAGAGAAAGAAAAGTGCTGGTGCTTTGCTGGATCCAGTGACATGATGTTTTGTGATATCTTATATTTGTATGGTGAGTTAAATTATCACACACTCTTCATCTGTTTAACTGAATCTCATAATATTAATACATGTTTATCTGAGATAGTGATAAATGTGAACTCTCAAATGTAATTTTCCAGTGGTTTTACTTGATGCTTCAGACATATAATATTGTGCATAAAATGAAATCTAAATCTAAAAGCAGTATTGACAGGCTGAGTGTCCATTCCCCGACAGTAGAGGTTTTATTTGTCTGTGTTTTGAGTTCCTAATGCCATCTCTGCAGCAATTTGTTCCTGAAGTGGCAGGCTAATTGACTTTCTACCGAGCATGTGGATAGCTATGTAAAGTAAACCATACTACTGACAATAATAGAATCCTGTTTTCTCCACTAAAGTACCAGGCGAGACAGAGGCTCTGTCTACTGACCCGACTGTTGGTAATGAATGAGACCAACATCTCATAGAGTGCAGTACATTTTAGAAACTCTTTGAAGCTTGATTGATCAAAAATCTTTATACAGTTTGTATACAAATAATGATATTCATTACACACTTTTATATTCATATAATATATAGACCGGTATGTTGTAATGAAAAGAATCAGTTGACTACAGATACACTGTATATTTTTTCTCATTTATTCTATGGTGAGCAGGCGCTCTGCATGGTTTAATTAGCATTCCTTTTACATTAAGCAATGAACTTGCCACTACAGGACCTGTCATAAACAGAAAAATATGCTGACACGGCTCCAGCACAGAGCCCGAGTGAATCGTCAGGAGTTGAAGCAGCCTGTGGAAAACTGATTTCCTGTATCTAGCAGGGACAAAAGTAGCCTGTGTGTGGGACAACCTTCCTCTGACTCCTACTGTGACAGTGACCTGGTGGCAGGAAAGTAAAGCCAAGCACTGGTTTGAGTCGGATGGTAACTCATACCCGTAAAGAATGTCAAGAATCTGTGTGTTAAAGTTCACACTGTATCACCATCTGTGGCTGGATCCTGGCAAATAAAAGACAGCTGTGTGTGTGTGTGTGTGTGTGTGTCTTTCAGTTTGAAAAACAGAAGATGTTCAGAGAACGAGAGGATATTTTCTATACAACATGTGAAAATTATTGATTTAATTTTGTGTGCTTGAGGATTGTGGTAACATCAATATCACAATATTACAGTGTGCACACACACATACACACACACACATCTGACAAGCAGGTAGCAGACTGAATGTCAGCCCATAATTACGCTCTAACTGGTGGTTTATTGCAGAAAGACGGGTCAGCCAGACCACCCAGAATCACTGTGTAAGTCACCTGTGATCTGTGAGGGAAAGTCCAACACTCAACACTACTTGCTGTGTTAGTTCAGCACTGTTCACCCAGCTGCGACTCAGTGTGTTATTTCGTTGCTATAACACAGGCTGCTTTCTGTGAGATTTTAAAGATTATAATTCTTTATATCTGTATGAGGACATGTCGCACGTATCACGGTCTCCATTGAGTTTGATCTTTCAGCAGGACAATGTTAAAAAGCTTTGATCTGAAATCTTAAGTGTCTCTGCTCTACTGTGGACAAAGATCTGCCTCATATCTGATTCTGCCATTGAACCTCATGCTTGTCAGTTAAATAGCAAATGACAGCGAGTGCCGCTCTGTGAAATAGGATGGAGACACAGATGAAATCAATTTATGTCTTTTTTCGTGTTTTTCTTGTTGCTCGGTCGTGCGCTTCTGATGACAGGCTGTGAAATGGGTTTCGTATGTTCCTTTTTTCCAGACATTCGGGAGAGGGCAGAGAGCGTCTAGAGGCATACCTGTGAGACCGTCTGCGTGGACATTGGAGCCTTGAATTCTCAGACGACTCGCGGGACAGAGAATGCTGCAGTAATGATAAAGAGGAAGCAGGATTTGCATAGATCATATCAGGTTAGTCGGCCCTCAGAATGACTGTTATCAGCACTTTTTACCCAGAGCCTGTGCTATATAGAGAGAATTACAAATAAAGGGAGCCAGTAACAAACAAGAACAGCTACTTAGGTACAGGTAGTGGGATATTAGTGCTACATACTGCATTTGTCAGGTGCCGACTGCTAAGTTTACTGCTACCAATAGCATTTAGTACCACACATTCAACCCAACATAACATCGTGGTCCCTGTCAGGTTTTGGCTTTGATTGTGGGATTAGAGGGCCAGCCAATACAATACAGGTGACAAACTCATGTCAGGACTTGTAAAGTACTTTATCTCTGGATTAACTATATTTCTACTGCAAACGAAATGTTGAGTCATGTTCCTGTGGTTCCATGGCTTTTTGCTGTGGCTGTCAACTCGTATTTCTTGTATACTACGTCTGTTGTAGTGAATGGTTTGATCTAGTGACAGCTGTTGTTCTTTGTTGAAGCTGTTTCTGTTTTTGCATGATTTGCCTGATTTACCCCAGTGATCATGAAGTAATGTGTTATGATTATTCCTAACCGGTTCTCCTGCAGCTTTGGTAGATATCATTAGTCCTCGTTGGCGCTCGTGTTACTTTGAAAATATCAACCTACTGATTGTGGTATAGCTGCAAACACTGCTGTAGCAGCTGGCATTCAGTCTAATATCACCCAAAATGCCTTCCAAGACTTAATAAAGACATGTCGAGCTATTTTTCTGGTTTTCAAATCAACTTCCAAGTCTGGCCTCTTTGGTGGCTCTGAGAGCTTTAACCAGAGGAGAGGCTGGATCAGATTACAAAAAAAGAAAGAGAGTAGCAGCTTGCTAACCTGCTGCACCCTGGATTGTTATTGCAGGTGCTTAAGAGCAGACACAGCTGGTAATTACTTCTACACAGCTACACACGTGGAGCTGCAGTTACACATGAATAGACACACACACACACACACACACATATGTACTTGTGCTATGCCAGAGTACACAAATTAGGATTTAAGTATCAGAGTAGTAATTTCAGGGGATAAAATGCTTTCTTGCTTTATACAATGCACTGGTTGGATTTAGTATTTACTTTGGCCTTTTTGGGACATGTGCAGTATGGTTGAGAAAAACTCAGAAAAAGTCTTTTTAACTGCTACATGCTACTAAGTAACCACATGTTAGAAGACCATTGAAAATGTATAATCTGTCACATTTGCTTAATCTGTTAAATGAGCACACTGTGTCAAGTGTAAATCATTTTAGACAAAGCTGATGACAGCTGCCTTTTTATTTGCCAACAAGGTTCCTTCTCAGCTCTTGCCTGGAAGTAGAGTTGTTCGTACATAGACTGTAGTAGAGTGGGCATCGTATTTGACAGTCCATCAGTTAAATGTGTATCACACACCTATCAAACTCACATAAGAGGCAGACCCATCCCTGTCTGTGTGACTGAGTGCTGCGGCATCTCCATCCTCTGCTTGTCAACACGCATCAATCACATCATCATGTGCTGAAACAGGAAAGAGACCGTTAGGAATAGTAATCAATTAAAATCAGAGTGAAGAAGCTAAAGTATTTGTAGGAGAGGAACATTGTGTGCATGTAAAATATTGAATATGGTAGTTTGGTTATTACTAGGAAACTGTCATTCTCAACAGTGTGCATTTTATTGGTTTTATGATTTAAGTTTGAGCTAAGAATACTTGCTTCATTGACACACACACACACACACACACACACATGTACGCGCACACAGAACTGTTTTCTGCTTCTGGACACAAAATGGTCAAGGTGCTGGGTGTTCCCCACCTTTAAAACCTGTGTTTGTTTTAGTCTTTTTAAAGTGCTGCAAATTAAGCGGTAAGTAGTTCAGGGTGGACTGTTCCACGAAAGCTCAAGTGGGTGAGAAGGAAGAAGAGAAGAAGGGAGCTGAGAGAAAAACCTCAAATGTGAAAATGACTGGAACTCCCAGGGTTTTCAAAACAGAACCCAAGATTTCATTACACATACCTGGACAGCTTAGGGCATGGAAAAACCCTTCTTGTGAGCACACATGTGCACAGATACACACATACATATGTACTCAACAGCTGGGCTGGTCAGAAAAATAATAAGAATAATGTAAACTAAACAGAGCAGAGATGACTCCCAGCCAACAGAGCCAGCACGTGTCAGAAATACACAGAACCCCGGTCATCAATCACAGACAGGAGGGCCTCAGTCATGCTGACATGCTCGGACCTAGAGGAGGCCTAGTCTTGTAGCCACTCGCTGTGTGTGGATGAGCTGGTGGCAGCTGTGTTCCCAGACCTAACTTCAGCATCTTGTGATTTGTTTTGTGAGGCATCAAACCAAGATCAACAACAACAGAGTAAAGCAAATGGTTTTCACTCGTCAATAAGGCATGTTGGCAGGTTACGTATAGGTGCTCCTCACTGCTGGAACTAGGGACACTCCGACAAAGACGAAGCACCCAAGGTTTGTTTGTGCAATGTATGGAGCTTACCGAGGAGCAGTTGAGATACAATAATTCTCAACCGGATGACTGAGACCACTCAAGTGGTTATGAGTGCAGTTTTGAGAGTATTGTTCCAGATTTCTGCATGAAAATGAAACCACTGTCTCACTTTGAAACTAGTCTTATAGATACAGCTCTTGAACTGCTCCGAATCTGGTGTTTCACTTAATATGTAACCCCAGAAATCCAAGTAGGCCATATTTCTCTAGTCCACAGACACGTTTTTACTGTGGACCCAGTACAAACAGAGTTCATCATTATCACTATGTTCTCAACCCCCTGAGAGCCGAGGGGATGGCTAAGTGTGTCCAATTGTTTCTTCACAAACTGTCCATCTGTATTAGACACAGGGTGACAGGACAGCTGTCTTGGTCAATGCGTGCATGCACAGGGATTCATGTGTGCCTCTGCAATAGATCTGGCATGGCAAATTAATGTTACGTGGCTCGTTTGACTGAGTATGATGTCTCTCTGCTCCACTCTCTGATCCTGACATTAGACCCAAAAGGGGAATCATCACGAAGGAATTTGGCAGGCTTTGATCACAGGGCTGTCCAGTCAGGGTGCAGGGTTAATGTCCTGTGTGAAGAGGAAAGCATGACATATTCATTTTTACGGAAGAATGGCATTTGTGTTACACAAAAAAAATGACCTAGACAGGAAACTGTGAAGGCTTTTTGTCAGCCAGGCAAGTGAAAAACCGAGCTGTGATCAGCTGTCAATCACCTGCACGCACACAGTTCCCTTCTAAGAAAAACAAAGAACAAATTAACAGCTATGACTTTGTCTGCGAGGTCAAGAAACACAGATAAGTGTGACAAACAAACCATAATGAGGCTGTAATTGCTTACCGTGACTGTTTACATTCCTCCACGCGGAGCCTTCAGATAGAAGCCCCACAGATAGTAAGAAAGTCAAAGCTGTCGTGATAAACTATGGCAGGAGATTATTGTGACATTTCAGTGACACTTGACCCAGTTCTCAAGTGAGAATCGAAAACATTTCCCTCACGGCATCATAGCAGCTCAAAATATTAAGAAAGAAGAAGAATCCGCTTTATTGTCATTGAATACATTTATGTTACACTGAAATATGTCTTCTGCCTCTTGGGGGGAGCAGCGCACAGTCACAGGCGGCGCTGGGGAACTAGCGCTGAGTGTCTCGCTCAGGCACACACCTGGTATTGGGGATGGGCTGGGTGCCACAGCTGGGAATCGATCCTGCTATCTCTGCATCCCAGCCCTCTGCCTTAACCACTGAGCCTCCAGGCCGCTGCTCTAAAGTCCAGTATTTGACATTGTGATTGATCAAACAGTAGTAATGGATTGAACATATTGTAGATTGAAAGCAACCAACAGAAAGGTAAGCGATAGCAAGGGTGCAGCAAAGCAGCCAGTTACAAGATTCCAACCCGTGTTGTATGTTATATCATAGTAAAGTGATGTGACCTGTGGGAGATGATACGAATATAGATTTTTAGATGATCCAGGGTTCACCCTTTGTTGGAAGCTGGTGAAAGGTGATCCCTGAACCTCATAACAGCTCTGCACAGAAGTCAGAAGTGTAACTGTTCAAACCTGTACACTGGGAGGAAATGACCATCTATCACGGATAGCGTGTGATGACAAGTCTGACCCCGTGTCCTCTCCGGCTCTCTCACTCACACACAAAATGCTTGCTTTGAGGGAATGTGGTAGTCTGGCTGCCAGTGCTCACATCACATTGTTTCCTCATTTAGTGCCATTCATCACTATATGTCAGCATGAAGGAGAATTTTACCTACACTGTATGTTCAATATTGTGTTATGATGTCTTTATATCTTTATTTATTCAGAAACCTTCTGTTGAGAAATATCTCACTTACTCTAATTAGCAACACATGTAATCATTCTTTAATGAATACAGATCCACACAAATCCATGTGATTCCTGGATTTGATTCAGGAATCATCTAATAATTCTAAACCAATTTAGTTTCTGCAAAGATGTGTCTTTGTTGTGCACACACTCAGAGTCCATGTGATTATGACAGACAAAATAACTACAAGTACTGTCCTTGAGAGTCTCCATCGCCTCCAGGTTTACACCTCCACAGCCTGACATCAGCATTTTAATCCCAGCAATCAGCAGCATAAAAGAAAAGCATAACATTGTTCTGTAGTTTGGGATTAAGACCTCAACACAGAGTTCCTACACTGGAGGATATTTGTCAAGCCAACTTCCCTCTGACAAACTACTGTACCATGCTTTGTCAGTGAACCCCTTAATCCACCACAGCTGGTCAACTGTAAATACAATTAACCCCAGTAATTGTGCGATGTTGACTTTGGGTTTTGTACACTTTCTCACTGACTGCCAGTAGCCTGTGCTCTCTGAGGATGACATCATCGGTTTCAGGTTGCCCGTTGCGGCTTCAGGTTCCCGGGGGGTGGGGTGGGGTGGGGGGTCTCAGCATAAACATGGACAGCAGATCCATGGTGTGAATAGACATTTTTCATTTTTCACAATCCTCTCCTTCAACTCAAACACACACACACACACACACACACACACACACACACACACACACAACCGTCTGACCTCTCTACCACCTCACTGCGAGCTCAGAGTTTGTTATTGGCTCCGTTATGATGTGTTGACAGATGAGGCAGAAGTGTGTTCCCTGCTTGTAGATATTTTATCAGTTTAGTTTTCAGATTTGGAAATCTCTGGAATTAGCTGAGTAATGAAAACGATTGTCTGGTTGAACGGTTTGGGAAGTTTACTAAATGGATGTTGACAATTAAGGATTAGTGATCTGTCTGTGACTTTATATCGTGTGTGTGCACGCACGTGTGTGATTCTGTGCTGTGGGGGAAGTTTTGTTGAGAGTGGCCTAGCAATCCCTTCTGCGAGACAGATGACAGGCTGTATGCTCTGTATTAATGCTTCTGTGGTTTGCATTTTGTGTGTGCTTTTGTTCAAAAAATGCAGCAATCAGCTGTCTGGTCAGCAAGTTGCTTTAGGTCTGCAGAACACCAAGGACAACACGGTTTTGTTTTGTGAACCAGCAGGACAGTAAGGAAATATTATTTTGCACAGCGTGAGTTCCCTCTAACATTGCTAGCATCATGTAAAATATAAAGACTATTCTGGGTTTGGTATTATGATGTTCTTTTAGACAGTGAGGCCCGTGCTTTCCTCTGTCTCTTCGGTCATTATGTCAGTCTCATATTTTAGTTATTTAACATCAGCCTGCAAAGTCAACATCTTTCACTGTGATGTCAAAGAAGCAGCACGGGCCAGTGTTCCTCTGCTTTATTTTCCTTTTCCTGCACGGACACACCTGGTGATGGTATCTGCTAGATTGACTCATAACACACACACACACAAAAGATGCTACCAAAGCGAATGCGCGTTCTATGTCTTTCAATTTATCTTGTAGCTTTTTGCTAGAACTTCGTGGATAGAAGCCGAAGGTGCGTGTATTTGCCACCTGAGAGCCAAGCTAGAGAGTTTTGGAATCACCTGGCTACATGTGGGAAAACATTCCCCACACTTAAAAACAAGGTCTGAAGGTAGGAATTTGTCTGTAATCCTGTATTGATCCTTCCTAGACAGGCTGTCTGGTAGACTGACACGCTGCCATCCCTACAGCCACACAGCCACACTGGCTACATGCCTCACCACATCTAACTATAGGTGCAAACACAAGCTGAGGCTTTCTGTTGGGTCAAGAGTCAAAAACAGAATTACCCATTTAGTCTATGTATTATTATCTTGTTGTATACAAAGGATTTGCTCTTTGGCTCTATCACTGACGCAGTACATCCATCAAAACTGAAAGAAGGAGTCAGCTCAATCTGCAGAGACAAGTAAATATGTGTGGCAGAAATTAAATCTCCATTATAAATATTCACAATAGTCTTTATACACTTGTTAATAGCACTCCATCACTTGCTGTGTGGCCTGGCACTGTAGAACTGCCCAGTAATGGGGGAAGGTAACTTGTAACTATAGACACATGTGTGCACAAATTGCATGATTTAACAGAGGAGAACAGTCAAGGAACCCCGAATATGGACGGACAATCTTCTTTTGATGAGCACGGGAGGCCCTCCTTTCACACAGACACACTGTTTTCATTTCAAGTGTGGTTTGAAGAGCTGTTACCACCTTTGCTGACTTATTAATAAGTGAGAATTTGATGTGTGCCAGGGTACCAAATGGTTCCATAAATGCTTCGCACTCTCCTGTATGGTAGGGTTCAGACGTGCTGTCAGAAGCAGCTGAGTGAGAATCAGTGTGAGACAGTTTGAGGAAGAAAAGTTTGTTTGTAATTTTCCGAACACACACAATTGGAAGAAATTAAACTGTGTCAACAAAAATCACAGACATTCTGGAAGTGATATATAAATGCACTTAAGGGCTTAAAGTTTTGCCATTCAGTGAACAAACATACAAGGAAAATCAATTTCAGCCATAGGATATTAAAAAGAAAACACTGGTAATTAGTAGACTTAGAGACCCTGGAGACTTATATAATAATGTAATAATGTTGTAATCTTGGCTAAACACTAGTTTAATTCATTCGAGTATTTTTATCTTTTTGCATACATAAAATAATGTTTCTTACATAAAATAATGTTTCTTCAATAGAAGAATAACATTATTTATTACAGTAAATAAAAAAAATACAGTCAATTTGAACATCTAGTACAAAGAAAAAAAAGAGAAGGAATAAGTAACAACTGATGGTGGAATAGACATACTGGAGAAATATTCACGCTATACATCTTTTATGTTTCAGTGCAGAAGAAAAAAGCTAAAGAACGAAAGAGTGGGAGAGAGAGCGGACAATAGCTGGAGTGTGACTGAACAGCCAGTCGAAACGTGCGGTTGCATTCTCGCTTTGTTCCATGAGATCACAGTTGTGGCAGATGTAGGAGCGACTAGGAGCAGCTGTTTTGCTCTCTGTTCTCTAGTTACAGGCGCTGGCACTGCCTGCACTCTAGGGATGGGCAGAGGGGCACATTGTCGAGTCTTAATAGCGTTTGTTCTCTGAGGGTGGGCACAAAGAGTCCTCAGACTCCCCTGAACTCCACCAGTACTCTTGGCATCGGAAGATAGAGATGAGGCCGAAGGTGTCAAACAGAGTGGGACGAGTGACAAGACATAACACGCAGCTGGTCTCACTCTCACAGGACCCATGGCGCCATTAATTACGCTGACTATGAAGGCTACAGTGAACTCAAAATATTTTTGGAAAATGCTCTGATTTATTGTTCTTGTCAGCGACAGTGAAATCAGGTAGAAATTATTTCAACTGACAAATGTGTACAAGAATGTGTAAGACTTACACATACACCGAGGAGTTCGTTTCATTCAAGTGCACACTGGCACGTATAACAAAAGTGTGCTTTATTGCAAAGGAAAGGAAAAAACCAAAAGCTCTGGTGAGAATTAAACACAGCTTACACACAGCTGGCTGATGATCTGCCACAAATCCTTGGGTTTTGTAAAAGAAGAGTTTCTGGACATGCGTTGAGAGGACTTCACTGTACTGCAGCAATACTTTGTTTGTATGTGGGAAGTTTATGCTCATTTCAATATTTTCCAGCTGGATGAACATATATATACAGCACTTTGAACATTCACTTTGTTTCTGGTGTTTATCATCTCCTCCATATTGTAGCTGCCATAAAATGGGCCATAAAAAGTCTTTGCAACTTCAAATCAATTTTAAAAGAGTTATAGTAGATAGCAGATGATAAATTGAAGAATAAAATAATTCCTACAAAAAATGGAAAAAAAGAAGACATTAAGTGAAGTAACCTGGTGTTTCAGTGTTTATTAGATGACACATACATTAGTGATGAAAAATAACTCACTGATAGAATCAGTTACATCTCAGATTCTTCCATTGTGTTTTATTTTATTATCTGTGACCATAACATTTCCTTCACGCTCTATTTCCATGTCTTATTTCCTATAATTCTGCACATGCTTTTATTTGCATAGTGATTTTGAGGTCTAACGTAAAATTTCACAGTAATGATCAGAGTCCGCAAGACTTTCACTGCTTGTATATTTCAAGAGTTTACTCATGTCTCAAAACGTTGTGAAAATTATGGAGAAGGCAGAAGGTTTGAAGGAACACCATGTAATGAGCTGCTTCTGCCAACTTGTTTCCAGTTTTTCCAGCCAACAGCCTGAGTTAAGACAGCAAGAAACAACTGAATACAACTATTAACAGATAATCAACACACTTTCATGGAGGCAGAGTGGATTTTACAAGTGCCAGGTTTTACTGTGTGAGGATTTGTGCTTCTTAGATATAAGCAAGTATCAGAGTAGAGTGCTTAGCGGTGTCATGTCATGTGAGATTTTCACAGTGAATATTTTCAGCATGCCTGCCACAGACGTAATGACAGTTTGGATATTTACTTATCACTTTGTGATGTTATTGTTTTGACTTGTCTCTTTTAGTGTTCCCTACTTTCTCTGTACTCTGTTCCTGACACCATATGTGACTGTGGGTTTTCTCTGGTTGCTCCTCCTGCAGTCCACAGACATGCAGTTAGGTTAATCGGTGCCTTTAAATAGCTCACAGGTGTGAATGTCTGTCTGTCTGTGTATGTCGGCTCTGGTCAGACTGAACCTGATGCAGAATTCAGACACAGCGTCTGCACTCTGCAATTTTAGTAGTGAAAACAATGTCTATGGTCGTTATCTGAAGATGCTCGGTCATAGCACGGGCTGCCTGGTGTTGTCTTCCTGCCTGTCAGCAGTGTGGGGACGGTGCCCGCAGTGATGCGCACTTACAGTAAGTGAAGGAGTGATGTTTCACAGATGGATAGCATTTCCAGTATTTATCGACTGTTGTGAGGCCGCCCTGGAAAACGCTGCATTCAGATACATTAGCAGAACAGGGAGACTTGATGGCCTGTCACAGGGAAACGGAGTTGAGAAGTGAGGAGGAGAGACTTTCAAGACATCACCTAGCTTACAGTCTGACACAGAGGCATCGATCGCAGGCCTATTTCGCTCTGAGCTGCTTCCTGTGTTTTCATTGTGCTCTTATTTGCAGAGAGCAAACAACACTGTCAGGGGGAAGGCTACTAATAGGTCAGTATCTCATATGCTCTCCAGGGACAGAGATTTACATGCACTAGAATGCCTAATAATGTCTGAATGCCCCTGAATAAACTATTACTGATGACATGGGAACCTTAATACATAAAAATAAGTTCACAATGCAGTTGTATTGTCCTTGCGCACAAACACACACATTAACGTTCACTGCAAAATAGGATGTGTGTGTGTGTGTGTGTGTGTGTGTGTGTGTGTGTGTGATTAAAAGAAGAATTAGTGTTCAGAGAACAATGTGATTTAATATATTCACACCTACAGCGTAGTAATCACATCCTGGATGGAATTAATGGGCTTATAATGTGTTCATTGTGGAACACATGCACCTAAATAAAAGTGCTGGTTTAGTTTTTTTTGGTGTTGAGGTAAAAGATTTAACGATTTGTCTCTTCCACCTCCACATGATTTATTCATTTGTCTAAGAACATGCCCATAAAACACCGGAAACATCTTCGTTGGCATATTTGTTTATTACATTTCATCCCGACGGAATTCACTCTGTGTTGTGATGAATGTGTGTGTCCTGCTAATTAGTAAATTATGTCGTCACCTCCTTGTTTTTTTGTATGTTGGTTAGATGTGTTCCCTGGTCTCCGTGTTAATTGAAAGGAAACTTGTTTTTCAGGAGTTACTGAATACCTGCGCACACCTGGTTTATTCATGCAGGTGTCTGTACTTAATGTGCCTGATCCCTGCGTGTGGGAGTGTGGTCTACAGACTGTGCTCTCTCCCTGTCCATTCCAGTTACACATTCAAGACCTTGTTACAACAGAACATGGCACAAGGATAAATGTGTCATTATAGACGACAGATTTTGTTTTTGCATCTTGTTCCCGGTACGTTTCCTCATTCCATTGGCTGTGCAAGTTCACGAATTACAATAACTGTGCGTCCTTGTGAACAAGTGAACATTTCATTTACTCAACTGGGCAAGTTTTTCCTCGTCCATTGATCTTTATCATCACGGTAAATGCTGGTGTATTTTGGGAACCACAGACTATTTTAGATCTTTGGCAGCTTCTAATCCTCTGTCTGAAATTGTAATCTGTACCAAGTTGAATCAACAGGCTAGTAACCACCACAGCAGAGTAACTGAGCTGCATGCTGTATCACTGTTGGCTTCTCACCGGTAACAAATGCACAATAAAGGTTTCAGCACTACAGCAGAGTGAGGGGCGTGGGTGCACATGGAAAATATGCACAGATACTCCCTCCCTCCTCCTCCTCCTCCAGCTCTGCACTCCCTCCCAATCACACACATAATGTAGATCCAGAGGCAGTTGCCCAAGCCCTTTTTGAATTCCCCCTAAATTATAAAGCAGTAAAACAATTTCTTTTCCAAACACTATTAATCACAATTGCCAGGGGTGTCTGCTTGAATGGACAGATTCTTTCTGAGGGCACCTAAGGGCAGGTAAACCTCACTTGTTTGTGCCAGCTTGTCCATGGAGAGGTGCATAAATGGAACCCAGTAGCTGTTCCAGGCTTCGGTTGTATCCATTCCCTCATGCATTACTACAGACAGAGAGGATATAAAAAGGACCCACTGTGCAAAAGACTGTAATGAATAATGTACATGCTTTTTATTTCTTCAGATGTACTGTCAGCACATGGAGGATATTGCCCTGGGTGTTTTAATGACAATGACACCTCTAGGTAGCGCACTCAAACCTTATGACCCTTTAAAATGATGACAGTCTTTAATCCCAAAACACTTCTCATGGCTTCTGACTTTTGTGAAATGTGACCAGTGTACTTTATCTTCACCTGGTTTTCATTGTTCACAATCAGGCCGTGATTTGTCAAGGATTGCATAATTTGTATATTGTTGTTCATGTTGTTATGTATTAAACTGTAATGGTGAAATGCTGAAAACTCAAGTTATATACAGTAGGTAGAAAAAGACAGGGAAAAACACAATGCATCGGTTACTGTAGGTACATGTGAATGTTTTTACTTGGAGGAAGTCTTAGTGCAGTATAGTTAGCAGCTCTGCTACATTTTCGTGTTTATTTACCATACCATACCATATTTATTTATAATATAGAAAATTTTAAAAACCGCATGATAGCTGACTAAAGTGCTGTGCAAGTAAGGAAAACAAGTCACAATAAATAAGACATAAAATACAATCAATAGAACATATTTAACCATAGGCCTTGTGCTCAGACCTTGTGGAACAACAGGACAATCTTATTCATTGAGAATATCAGTGTCCAACAAGGTCCTTGTGCAGCCAGAAGTGGGCCAACCTTTAGTTACATAAAAATCTGGAATGACTTGAAAAGCTGCTAACAACGTGACTTTTTAGTGACACTGTGTGTTGATATGGCTGCAGCCTTGATCATTTCTTCATGTGTCCCAGCCACTTTCACACTTTTCAGTCTACATAGCTTTGGACAGATTTGACGCAAACCATGTCGTCCACGCTGCTCTATTCATGAAACATTTCCTGCAGCTTTGATACAACATTCCTACACGAGCTCGGTGCACACACAATTAGTGCTTGTTAAAGAGCATGTGATATGGTAAGTACACCACCATAATTACAGTCTCCTGTGAACCTTAGAGGAAGCAAGTGCTCTGGGTGACTTGGTTTAAGTTCAGACCCACACAAAGCGACTCACCCACTTGTAATGTTTTCTTTTCTTGTCTTAATTTTTAATCTTTAAACTGACACCTAAAGTGAAAGTATTATTTCATCTTCACTTTTTTCCATTTCTTTGACCTTGTTGCTGTCGTGTCTCTTTTTCTCTCCTGTTTATTTAGCTCTCCTGTGGCTTACAGCACTAATTTGAGCAAGAGACAGATGGCGGTACTCTGTGGAAATCAGTCTTGTTAGTGGCAGGACTGTGGTTCACACTAGGTGAGCTTTTTTGTTTTTGCAGTGTGAACAGTGAAAAAAGGACATTAACTTTCTGAAGTTCACGCTCACATATGAGGCAGCTGATTAATATTTTCCTGTGTGATCATACAGTTTTTAAGACAATAGGTACTGCTCTACCCTGAAACGTTACCCTAAATAAAATGCAACCTAATGCATTTACTGAAATGAGTGTTAGGATCACATACATGCAGCTCCCTGCTTTATCTTTTTTGCTATATGTCTATGTGGGTGTTATAAGGTATCAGATTGGTTATGATCAACGTGCAAGGATGTCTACTGTGCACAGACATGCTGCAGTATAATGCAACCAGGCAGGTGTGAGGGTCACAGCCAGTTTGTGGGCCAGCGTCTTGACCCCTGCTGTCTGCTTTGTCTGACTGTCAGAGAAACCCCTTAATTAGACCCTTTGGGTTGCAGCCCATCAGACACTCGCAACAATCCCTTCATTAAATGCTCCTGGTTGACTTAGCAAGAAGAGCCTTGATTTCCCAATTTCTGCTTCACAAAGGCCATGTTAAAATCTCCTCTAATTTTTCACTTTGAATTGAAAGCACCTGTTGCTTTTTTCCATTACTGAGAAATGACAATGTGTAATCAGAAGAATATTCAGATTCATCAGGCTGCTATGTGTAATTAGAAATAATAAGGAAAAACATTTTACAGGAATTTAGATTGTCTTGTTAACTGTTAACTGTGAATATGTCAAGTTTGTACTCATTTAAAGATTGTTGAACTAGTTTTATATTTCACACTCCTCTACAATTTACAAACATAAATTGTTCTAACCTTGAAATGTACTGCTGAGAGTTTAAAGACCCGCATTGTGTGTTAGGGTTAGGGTTTCTGTGTGTACTCCCGGTAAGAGTTTGGTCTATAGGCAAATCTCAGATTCAAGAGGAACAATACAGATTCCGTTCATGCCGCTTGACCAGCGCTACACCCTGCCAAGGATCCTGGCGAGGGCATGGAAGTTTGCCCAATCAGTCCACATGTGTTTAGTGTATTTGGAGAAAGCATTTTCTTTTGATTTGATCATAGGGTGTGCTCTCAGAGTGTAGGGTGCAGTTCTTGTTGCTATAAGCCAACATTGGTTTGCATTGCTGGTAGTAAGTCAGACTTGGAGGGGGTACCACTTGGTGACCTCAGAATCTCATCCCTGCTTTTTGTGTATGATGTTTTCCAGTTGGCTTTATCGACCAGTGACCTCCAGCTCTCCTGTTGAGAAGAGCCAGTTGGGGTGTCTTTGGCATTTGTCAGGATGCGTCCTTGGCACCTCACTGAGAAGGTGTTCAAGGGGTAGGTGGTAGGGAAGGTGTCCCACTGAGAGAAGGCCTCAGGGTAGACCCAGGAAATGCTGGAGGGATTATGTCTCTCAGCTGGCCTGGGAACCCCCTTTTTGACTCTTTAGGTTAGTGTACTGTAGAGTGTTCTATGTTATGTTGAGTCTGTAATGTATTGCTTGCAAGCTTTTCTCCTAATGTTTTATTTCCCACCTGTGCAGAATGATTAATTAGAGTTTACACAATGCTGCCCAGTGTTATTTCAATGAAATGTTGCCTTTGGTTTTGCATGTCTGCAGTATTATGTAAGATGCCAGAGTACAATGATCAAGTGGCCAGAAAATAAATGGGAAAAGAGCTGCGATGAAATTAACTGAAGTACAGCTCACCAGGAGCCAGGCCTGCTGACAAAAACAAGGAGGCTCACTCAGAGATTCAGCAAGACCTGGCCCAGTAACCTTCAGTGGTAGAGACTGAGAGAAAAACCGAGAGAGGTAGAGAGGGAAAGGATTTTCTTCTGCTGTTCTTGGCCGGTCTGTATTGTTACCTCGGCCATAGAAAATCCCATAACGCGTTCTCGACGGCACCTTCAGAGCCAGACATAAACCTATTTACACGGAGTACATCTGTAAGGTTGTGTGAGTGTTTTGTAACCACTGGGTCCATGGATGAAATCTGAGCCACAGGTGTGTTTCAGGTGCAGTCACCAGTTTGTTCACAAAAAGGTCCTTGTGCATTCTTGTAATCGCAGCCTTTCAGTTAGCTTCAGTGTTAATAGCTAAATATACAGAGCTTACGACATTTGTGTCCCACCAAGTTATTTGATAAGGTCATCGGGGAAGAATCAACATTAATGGGTAAAAAAAGAAGAGTAGATATATTATGAGTAAATCTGATCGGGTATTTTAGAAATAACCGGACATTTTGGCTCATTATGTACCACAGCTGCAGTTTCATGGGGTATTGTAACATAAATGCTAGTATTAGTGTAAGTTTTCTGTTTCATAAGAAAAGCGCTTTACACAGCTTCATTCACACACACACGAGCACACACACCGATGGCAGAGCTGCTATGATGTTGTATATGAAATACAGCGTAACAAATCGATGATAACTATCTGTCTCCTACTAGTAGTTTACTTTTGAAAGTACTTGGCAGCGAGGTTTTGACATTTATGAATCTTTACATATAAACACAGGTAATCACAACCTTTAATTATCACCTGCATGTCTGAATGTTGTAAATGTGTGTGAATGAATCATCTCAGTTTACAAGCACTGCTTTATGCCATCAGACAGGTCCTATTCGCAATTAAACAGTGAAGATTCACTTTTTGAGTAATGTGCAGTTATGTGGTGAAAACTGACTGTACTCCTGGATTTCCTTTTTTTCATATGATGAAAAAAGAGACAGACAGACTGAATGAGAGAATAAGACAGCATGACGGACAGAGGGAGGGAAAGGACGGGGAATCTTGCTGTGACAGCCTTTTCACTCCTTGAATGATGAATGAACGATGTTGCTCTTCCCCCTCAGCATTCTTTGAGACTTCAAAGCATCGATCTCAGCAGAGTGGTTTGGCCCTACTATTGTGTGAATCTTGAATATTCATCAGGTTCTTTCTTTTGTTTGACAACTAAGACGTTGCTGGGAATCTGCAGAGATCTCGCTATATATTATATATATACATATATATATATATGTATATATATATATGCCTCTGGATATAGATGTCTGATTTCTTGTGCACTTACAGTCTACTACGTTTTGGTGTAGAGATGCAATTTTTAAGCAATATGCCTAACGTATAATAAAAAAAATCTTCTCACTGGTGTGACCTGTGCTGCAAGAATTAGAAACTAGTAAATTAGAAAAAAAGGTTAAATTAAGTTCATTATAAATAAAAAACACAATAACTTCATTTGAAATCATGCAGATTCCACTGTGGCTTGCCACTGTTGAGCACCCAATATGAAAAAAGTAAGATTTAGTGGAGATGCTGGAATTGGCTGCACAGCTCATGTCCCAGAGATGCATTAATTATGTCACAGCAACTTTCAGTCAAGGAGCTCAGCAGTTACTGCCACTGGTAAAATGCATCTACACTCGGGGAGCAGGGAGGGTCACTTGCACAATTGCACAGACACCACTTTTGTGTCGACACTGAAGCATGTTTAACAATTAGGTTCTTGTGCTAAACTTGTAGTGGCCTTGCACTGTTTGCCTCAGCTGTCAGAAAAACTCAGCTCCCGGCATATATCAACAAGCTGCTTTCTCTGTTTCAAACAGTGTTAGCTAGATAAACTGGGCAGCTGCTATATACCTATTTTTTGTTACCATATTTATCTACAACTCCCACACGGAGCACAGAAAACCAGAGCGTTTGCTGTTTTGTGTCGACAAATGCCCTCTCCTTTGAATCTGTGCAGGTCAGCAAACTAGTCGAGTGGTGCAACCGTCCATTAAAGTCAGCTTCTGAGTGGACACTGCCCACCACCCTCTTCTGCATTATCACTTAACACATATTTAAATCAATTATAAATCAATTAATTTATAATATCAACATAATCATTGACACCCCTTCTTTGGAACATTTCCCGAAGTGTTTGGTAGATAATTGGCAGAGCTCAGTAGAGCTTCGTTAAGCAGGGAGATGGAGGGTGATGATGAGCAGAGGGGTTCATTTACTCCCATGCTGGTGCTAGCTGAAGTTGCATATTGTAGTTTCAAGTAAGGTGTCATGTCATCTGTTCATCTACATGCAGATACATCCACGATTTTTGCAAAGGCAATTTTCACTTTCTGACAGCTCATGAGATTAAATGATTAATGGATCAATCAGACAAATTGATGATGACAGTAATATCATGACGTTGGTACAACAGACTTCAATGCTCCTTTTAAGTCATTGAAGGGAGTCAGCGATTTGTCTTGCTGAATGATTAAGACAGTCTTGCACTAGCTCCTGCACCCTAACTGAACCATTTGGGCTAAACAGCTGTGTTGCTACAGTAATAAACTGCTTTCCAGGATTCTGTGACAGCAGTTTTAACACTGAGCTGCTGAAAATCCTCCTAATTTCACAGAGCTGTGGGTCAGTTTGGCCCCAGCTGGAACATTGCTCAGGACACGCATTCCATCTCTGCCTGTGGTAATTTCATCATCTGAGTTGTGCCGTAGCTTTTTGGTTCACAGGTTAGAAGTGACTTCTCACAGTCATCTACCCCATCGCTCTTGCTGTGTGATGAAAGGTGTACATACTCCCTCAAAGTCCTTTACTGAAATAAAAAGCGCTGCTAATTTTCATGGGGTATTGTAACATAAATGCTAGTATTAATGTAAGTTTTCTGTTTCATAAGAAAATGTTTGCTTTATGAAATGGAGACAGATAATTACAAAAAGCCAGGCTACATGGACTGATCTCTGGCTACCAGAGGGGATAATGTTGAGGATACAGAGTCTGCAAAACAAATTGAAGATAATCTCACAACTAAGTTGTCCAAACAATACCAGAGTGCTCACATCCATGTGTTTACACTAGTATTTTTTACTAGTGAAAAAATAAACATCACTGTATTACAAAACTGTCACGTTACATTAATCCTATTGTAACTACTCCTTAGTGCTGGTGTCAGTACTTGTGCTGAGATAAAAATCAATTCATTGCAATGGAGCAGTTTATGTGGGAGCTATTGTGCATGAGAAACAAGTATTCTTGGGCCAGCGTTACACTGTTCCTGTGGGCTAGCTGGCCAGCAGGTCTGTGATGGATTTACAGACTCTCGTCTTTCACATTGCAAAGAACCTTTTCCTGTATGGCTGTAATGATTACAGACATTTTGCACTCCACTTTTCACAAAGCATGGAGCCTGGCATCAGTCAAATTTTTTAAATTGCCTGGTGAAAATCAAAGCAGCAACGCTTGAGGTAGCCTGTGTTGTTATAGTGCAGGTCCAGCTTAAAGTCTTAAAGCTCAAGCAAACATAGCAGGGTTATTTTCTGACTGAGGAAGCTCTTTTCAGTACCACAGAAGATATTAAACCTGCATTTTCAGATTGTTACGTCAAGTACATGTCGTACTCCCTTTTGTGAGTAAATTGGGCTTTAATGAACATAGTGAACTTAATGTGAGAAAATGTTATTGTCCCTTTAATGTCCCTTGTGATTTCTGGTACATGCATGTCTAATGTGATTGTTTCTCATTCCAGTAGCAACATTGTGGTTGTATAGAGTGATCAGGGTGTTGACAGGACAGTTTCTCCAGCAGTATTAATCATCCTGTAACTATGCGCGTGATGACAGATGTGTTTGGCACTTTGAATTCTAACTGAAGGAGTGAGAGGTAGTAGGAATGGCATGGAAGGGCAAATTTCAAAAAACAAACCTTCTAACCAGCCTCTACCACTTTCTACCCATTTATGTGGTGTATTCACTCCCCTGGACTCCACATCCGTGTGGCCTGAGCAACATGTCTGAGAATACAGGGAGGTTCCACGCTGGCTGTTTGATGGAGCGCAGAAGGGTGTGTGAAGTGCACTGACCCGTTCGCATTGCTCCCCATGCACTCGTGCTCCAGAACGGGCTGACTTATTACATGTAATGCGCAGCCCTGCACAAATCAGGAGTGACAGCAAAAGGGCTAGCGGGGGACTGGAGGGGAGCAGTGGCTTCTGGGAGCTGCTGTTCCCACCCAGTCAGACTTTAGAGGCCACAGGTGTGGGGTGGAGTGGCCCATTTGGCTGTTGTTGTTTTGCCCTCCACAATCACTGCTTTAACATGACTGGGACATTTGTTTAGCTTTTCTTTGCCTCCCTTCAACAGTTTAGAAGGGACAAACATCTGTTTTCTGAAGGAAACAGTTTGTTCTTTAGAAGGAAATGTAGCCACGTCATGTAATCTGACTAACAGGTCAGTTGATCCTCTTAACTTGTAACCCACATAAATCTTTCACCGGTGGAATGTGTGCCTATTGTGATCATTTTTGTTATGTGCTGTTGCATGTTTGCATGTGTGTCTTGGTGCGCTGGATTAGTGTGAATTTGCTAAGTTGTGGCGGTGCCTGGAGGTGTGAGCTCTAATCACCTGTAATCGCCTGACGTGTGATGACCTGATCCCTGATGTTGCTCTGCAAGTGTTTGTGTGTCACCCCTTTCACACAGGCTCACATGAGGAACTGAACATAATTCAAGCCATACTGAACTTTAATACCAGACTCTTGGTTTCAGATTAATGCCTAGTCTTTGTTATCCACACAACACCTGTGTCTGACGCTGCAGACGGTCGTAGACTGTCAGACAAATAAAGGGTGCAATTTAAGGACTTTTATTTTGAAGAATCTTTTCACATTTTGTAGTTAGAAGGGTAGGTGTTAGGTTTAGACTTACTTACCTATCAGTGAATTGGAGCAGACTTTACCTCTTTAAATGTAGAGCTCTTGATTCTCCTACAGTCTTTTCCACTTTCTGCTTGTTAAGTGATGTTTTTATGGGAAATTACAGGAAATTCTTAATATTAAAAAAGAAAACGTATTCCACAGGAACAGGTGACATTCTGGGAGTGACCTGTCAACAGTAGCTTGACAGCATTTCTTACATTTAATGGAGCAACTCTCCTCTTCTTGTGCACAGCTTTGCACATCAGAGCAAAGTAGTGTTGGACACATGAACGTTAGCATCGCAATCACTTCTGAGCACTGACCTGCTCTGACCTTACACATTTTGACCCCAGATGGTTTTACGAAAGTATATGCACACGTCCTCTGTAAGTTTATACTGTTTAGTTCCCGTGTCACTCTTGGCATGCCTTGTGTTTGTATGCCTGTGGCAAAGGTTCATGATGCTGTCTTTATTCATGATGATCCTGCTGACTTTCACACCTCATTCAGCCCCTGCTCACATCCATGGCCCTGGTTCACCCCCTGTTGCCGCCTTTTATTCTGCTCTCATTTCTGTGTATGAGTGATTTGAGAATCTGTAGTGTGTGTGTGTGTGTGTGTGAGAGAGAGAGAGAGAGGGAGAGAGAGAGACTGTGTGTAGATTCAGATATACTCAGCTGTTCCTTCTGTGATGCACTGGTCATGGAAAGGGCTGGACAAATAGCACAGTGAGAGAGCAACTAAGTAACACCCTCCTCCCCCTCTTTTCTCCCCCTGTTCTTTCTCTGTGTCTGTCTCTCCCAGGCTGTCAGTGTGGTGTAGTCCTGGAGGCTGCGGTGTGTCTGTGTACTGTGGGAAGTTCCTGAGAGTGCAAAGAGGCAAAGTGGCAGTCACTCACAGAGAAACACTTGTCCACAGAAGTGGATTGGCTTCGCAGTCTTACATCTCCGCCTCTTTGCACGGGTGTTTTTGTTGTGGCAACGCCTCAGTGATTTGAAGGAGACGGGCGACGCGGGTTTGTGCTGGCGTGATGGTAGTGGCGGTGTGGTTCCCTCAGGAGTGGGCCTGGCATGCCGTTCTCCTGGTGATTGGACTGGCATCACTTAGCCATGGGTCTCATGGTGAGTACAGTGCTGGACCCAGCTCTTACTATTGTGTGTCTTGATGATTCTGCTGTTTTTACTTGAGGCTAAAGCCTTTATTTTGTCATGCAGGCAATAACTGCATATTTTCTGTATATTGTTTAAACATACAAGAAGCATATGTCGATACTATTTGAAATGTCTGCAGGTTTGCTTTCTAGGTATCTATTAGCACATTAAAGTGGGAGACTGGTAAACTCTAAAACATGTTTTCTCATGTTTTATCACTGGCATAAGTGAATTGTGCTAGCTATGGAGTTATCTATCTACTCTTTTCTCTTGTGGTATTTATGACGTGCGAAAGCTATTATGATCTCCACAGGGGCTACCATGAGAATGGGTGTGCATTTATCAGCCCTGTCCTCTCCCCTCCCAAGCCCCCCCCTTCAACCCCACTGTTCATGTTCTGAATTGTTTGAAGATGGACAGCCAGTTGTCTTTTACGATGAATGCCAACAGTGTCGTGGTGCCCTGTAAGGTTGTGACAGGCCGGGAGGGTCAACAGGCTCCCAGCATCAAAAAGATGACAGTTGCTCATCTGTTCTGTTTCTGATCACAAGAGAGAGATATTCAGTATAAGTGCACCTATGGTTTCCTGTTTTTGATGGCACAAAATGAACCACACTTTAAAAGTAATCTTGTATTAATTATATTTGTCTAAAACATAATAGGAACATAGTTCACAGGTGTCAAGTTGTAAAACGTCTCATTCCTTCGGGACACAAACGCACGCACAGGTCACTCTCTGTTAATAAATCTTTTTAAATTAATTTTCTGCACATGAATCCTAAGTGCGACCAACTTTCTCATAGATGACAAATGAAGTGTCAGTTCTTTAATTTAGCAAGCTATGAATCCAGTCCTAATGCTGCAAAGGCTTCTTTGTAAGTATTGGACGTGTGTACTGAATGTGTTTTCTTATCTGCCGTATCCTGTGTTCTTTAAATGTGTGAAGGTGTATAGAGGATTAACACTGAAAGACTAGGTCGAAGAAGCAGATAATGTGATTATAAGCTGGGTAAGCTGGGTAAATACCTGGAAAGTAGAAATCAAGTAAACTGGTTAAACCAATAAGTGATTTTTATTTCAATCCTGCTACAATGAAAGGCTTTACTGAAATTGTGTCAAAAGTTAAGACCAGCTGTAAAATCCCATACTGACAGACTGACTGTTCATGGCTAACTGCAACTTTCACAGTTGGTTACAAAATACCTCAGCTGCTAAAGAAGTATTTCCTCCGAGAATTTCCTCTGCTCTCATCTGTGCAGACTGAGATAGGTGATTAATACCTCCTCCAGTGTTAGTCCAGCAAGTCTGATGGTCAGTAGCTGCACAGTTGTAAACTATGTCAGAAGATGGAGTGAGATTTGGGCAGAATCATTTCTGAGTGAGTGCCCATGAATCAGCCGTCTGCCTAAAAACAGGAGGCAAAGTGACTGCTTGTTCCTGTCAGTGCAGACAACTAGTAGGTGAAATGAAGCTGTGAGCGTCTTGGAAAGATTTCATACGAAAGAATTTCTGCAGTGCTGTGCTTCTTCTGTTTCACTCGTTCTGTCAACTTTCTTTCAATAATACTGCAGCCACCAGTTGCTTTTTTCTGTTTCCTTTGTGAAAGGATCTTTTTAGGGTTGCCCAAATGAATAAAACATGTGGAAGGTTGCCCATAAATCTGACAAGCACGGTCAATTTGCCACCTGTTTCTGCAGGCTGGTGAGGTTCACAGAGAATAGATGAGCCCTAGAGTCAGTCTTCCTATGGCAATGTAGTGTAAAGATGAGTAATGCAGTTTGGTTATGTGACAGCGAGAGCTCTTATAATGGTTACGTTTGTAATGATCATATTGGTATATTGACACATTACCTAAAGTACTGATATGCATTTCAGATAAATAAAACCTTATTTAGTTTGTGTGAGGAGGTTTCATGGGTTGACCCACCGGCCAAAAGACACAAACTGGTGTGAATTGTGTAAAATATTGCTGTTTAGCTTAGCTAAGGAGTAAAAAATACAGAAGCTCATCAAGACATTTATTTTACACAGCGAAAACCGGTTTCTGGTCTCACGAAGAGTCATATGTGATCAACAGAAGTCTCTCCGGAGCTGTTTTCCAAGTAGAGATGGTCCTGTTTTCATTCACAGCAATCTTCAAATACCTAAAAATGTCAGTGTGTCTCTGTAGGAGCGTTCAGAGTGGGTATTAGTGTTGCTTTATCCACAGCCTTTCCCTCTGTAGCTCTACATCAGTCATGTTAGTGTGAAGGATTTAATGAGGTTTGTTAAAAGCTGAATATCTCTAAACATTTAGAAGATCTTTGATGTTGTGGTAAACATTGTCACATTTGAACTTCAAGTTTAAAGTGGAGCTGGGTGTTGGAATAAAGTCAGCAACAGCAGTACAAAACAGCCGCAGTTGGTCCTTAGCAGGACCAGGTTTCTCCAGTTTTCTGTGTGCTGCTTCCTGTCAGGATGTGGATACGGTTCCTCTACACAAAATTTGATCCCTGGGCAGATGTGCTGCTCCAGCGGTCAGTCATGGGAGCATTGGCTGTGTGTGTGTGTGCGTGTGTGTTTTTATGTGTGTTTGTGTTATAGGCGCCACACGAGTTTATCTGCCTTGTGAGAACTCGCTGCTTTCACTGGGTTAAAAGGAACTAATAAATAAATTACTACAGAAAATGTTTGAACATTTAGCTTCAACATGTGCTGTTGTTAATCCAGTACTAATACTGACATTTATAGAACATGCCGAACAGTTGGGAAGACAGTAGTTCAGTTGGTAGATCAGTTGCCTACGAACCACAGGGTCAGTCGTTTGTTTCCTGGTTCCTCCTGGCTACATGTCCAGGTGTCCTTGGCAGATGTCCAACAACAATTTCTCCAAGAGGATCAATAAAGTATGTCTTTATTAAGATGTTAATTAATAAGGTTTTGAGGTGGTAGGTCCCTGTTTCCAGTCATGGTGCTAAGCCAAGTTAGGTGTCCGTATTTATTGTATGAAAGGGTTATAGATTTCGTCATGTAACTCGTAGCAAGAAAAAAATGTTGAGTCAAATAAAAGTGACTGCTTATTTTTAGATATAGATGGTCTAGATGGTTAGAGGTTTCCTATAGACCTTGAACAACCTTGCATTAAAATACCCACTGTTTCACAGAAGTAATATTGTGGGGTAAAGTGACATATTGTGGTGGCACAATGGCTGTAACGGAGCCCGCCACTTCTCATTGGCTTGTAGCTTTTTCCAGTAACTGCAGACCACATAGATGTGCAGTGAGATGTATTCTTGGGTATTGTGGGTTAAAAAACATCCTGAGCTTCAAAGATGAGATTGAGATAGTATGATGGGATGAGAGCCACACACACACACATGCATACACACAAAGCCTCTGCACCTGTCAGAGGGTGAGTTTGTGTTTGCATGTGTTTGTCCACAAAGTGCAAGGTATACAGTGGATTGTTCAGCTCTGCCACGTGTAATCTGTAGCAGGAGATGTGTTATGAAATTCAGTACGTGTGTTTTATTTTGTATTGTTCACATGGCAGTAATAGACCTATAAATACCCTTTTATAGACCATAGATTATTATTATTATATTCGTCAGTTTCTTTCGTAAAACCCTGACAGGTATGGCTATTTTTTGAGGGTTGTATTGAAGCATAATATAGCACACATCCCTCCCTTCATAGATTTGTTGTGGGAGGTGGGAACCTCAAAGTGCATATCTCACTCCTTGACAAAGGCAGTCTGGTCACGGCTGGTAAACTCAAAACAGGTTGCTGGAAGCTACATGGTGGAAACAGATGACCTGGTGTGGGCACGGCAGCAGAGCTTGCTGAGAGTGTGCGGAATGTGGCCCTCAGACATGCTTTTGTGTGTGTGTGCCTGTAGAAGATGTGTACATGTGTGTTTCTTGTGTGGCAGAAGCCTTTGAAGACTGGAGATGTGTAGGGGGTTGGGAGGGATGAGGGTACGGTGGCGGCGTGGAGGAGGATGTATGACTCTCTGCAGGTTGGTTGTGAGCCCTTTGGGGTCAGACTGCACTCTTGAGACGCTGCTGAAGATTTAGGAGGTGATTTATCATGGCCACCTGGAGTAACTTATCTCTCCTTTCTCTCATGTTCTCTTCTCTTTTTGTGACCAACACTCTATGCAAAGGTCGGAGCTCACAGGTAGAATAGCTGCGGTGCTGTCACTAAACACTTTAAACCATGACTGCCAACATTTCTTTCTAATCGCATCACTGGAAACATCAGTCAGTTTTTTGCATTGATTTCCACCTTAACATATTGATGTGATAACAACATTTGTATTGATTGTCTGTCTCTACAGTGAAATACAACTTGCAGTGACTCCACACCTACAGCTTCTTAAAGAGTATTTCTGGACATTACCAACATTTTTCTACCAACATTCAACCTCATACTTCAGCGTTTAAATCTTTTTTCTCAAGGTGACGGTCTTATCACGGACTGATAAAATACACGACAACAAAGTGAAACTCAAAGCCCGTTTTAAAACAATGCAATGTACGAACAGCATTATCACACGCTGCAGTATCTCTTTACTTTTACTGTTGATTTTGTTTTGTTTTAGTCTGTGCTCAGCTATTTCACCCTAATATCAACCTCGTTAGCATTCCAAAAACTGATATGAATAACCCAACCACCCATATATTTTAAAATCTATTATTCATTGTAATAACCATCTGCTAGCACGGAAAACAGAGCTTTGATTTTTTTAATTTTGACCCTCCTCCTTAGTCTTTATTTAAGATTGCGGTTAAAAAAATGTATGTTGATTTTACACATGGTTTAGGACTGCCTTGACAATGTGATTGTCATTTTCATATACAAGCAATAATAATAATAATATACCAATATTTATATCTTAATGTTCTGTGTCAGTGCAGTACACTGTTGTAGCTTACTTTGTACAGCCTACACGGAACGATACACACTGTGTACACTGTGTAATGCAAAGACTAAACAATTAAATCCTGCTCCTCTTTTACCAAGTCAGTTAATGACCTCAATGTTTATGTTTGTCTTTTAATCGCAGATTTAATCTCATGAGACTAATGAATACAGTAAGTTAAGTTGGCAACTTTTCATCTCTCAGTACAGTCCCCATGAAAAGTGGCCTCACAGACGTGGGGTGTTCAGGAACAGCGGGCAAAGTAAGAATGAGAATTGTAAAACAATGGAAAAGAAGAAATAAGAAACTGGATCTGTTTCAGTTCCCATTCCTCATTAACACCATAGTAAAAGAGACATACCATTTATAGCCATACTTTATCTGTCACTATGGAAAACTTCACTAGCAGTAAGGAGGAAGGAAGTGTCACAAGCCAGACTGGTGGTGTTCAGACACAGCTTTCAGAAATGATAGATGAGAAGCACATTCACAGAGGCAGCATCACTAATAAGGACACTGTACATTTGAAGAAGGCTATAATCATTAGTGTTTTGGTGCCCGAAGGTGCACTGATGCCTCCGACGGCGATGAGTTTCCCAGCTGGCCTAATTCCATCGACAAACTTCTAATTACTTCACGTTCGTGTTGGTAAAATCCTGCCACTGTGCACTGACTCTCCGCGTGTGTATGTCTGGTTTGAAGAGCAGCCTGTGGAATTTTTTGGGGGGGGTGGGGTGGGGGGGTGCAGATCAGATTTCCGGGTGACCTTGATTGTGCCCCGTAGCTGACACAGCAAGTCTGTTAATTCTATCTATGTAATATGAAGAGAAAACAAAAAGTGTGTACAGTTATGTGCACTCAGGTATTTTAAGAATAAAACCATCTTCTAACTTTAGGGCAAATATATTTTGGTTGTTTTATTATTATTGTTATTACTGTAACTATCTCTAAGAGGATTGTCTTTTTTGCCACCTTTAAGAAAAATATTTACCCAAACAAACAGATTTGGACAAAACGTATCTGAATGCATCACACGTTCATGAATAATCTCTGTCTCGTGGGTTCTTTGGATACTTCACACATGAAGTAGAGTCGGCTTGTTTACACTGTGCCACACTCTGATTTAGCCTTTTCATCACATAGTCCTCTGGAGGATTAGTCATGTCTGCTTTTCAGTGGCTAGTTGGCTTCAAGGATTTTTGCAGACTGCTTAGATCTTTTTACACCTGTTACAATGAAAACGTGTCCAAAGAAGAAGGAAGCTTTTCTTGGATCTGACAGAGACCGTGTGTTGCTGTTTATCTTTAATACTTAACGTAACTGTCGTGTAATCGTACTCAGTGGAAATGACAAACTGCGTAACTTGGTCGTACAGTTAATAATGCTGCGCAGTTGATATTTTAATACAGAGAACAGACAAGAGAAGAAAGAGAGTGAGAATGAAACAGGCAAAGCGAGAGGAAGGCATCCATCTCATGTGGCACAACACTGTTCAGCTCTTTGACCACAGAGGTCTTCGGGGAAAAGCTGCTGTCAGAACTGGTTTTATTCTCCACTCATATAATATTTGCACATTCAGTTAGATAGATAGTAAGAATTAATCGGTACCAGCGCATCGGGATATTAGCCGATGCATGAAGGCTGTAAATTTCTAGGTCGTCTTCTTAGATGTGGTAGATTTATTAATCATTCCGTCATCTTTAGAAGACACTGAACCCTTAAAGCTGCGAATATACTATTAGTGAAATGATTGTGATAACAAGTAGTGTGATAACAATCTTTGATTATTTATCAAATCAATTGTTTATTGATGAATTTGGCAAATTGTTTATTTTATGGTTTTAAAGTAAATGATTGCATACTACTGTATATCAGAAACCAGTTAACATACTTACAGGACGATGTCATGCTTTGTCTAAATAGCTTCTACAGCTTTTCCTACCTAATTAATATTTATTCCTGTAGTCATATGCATGTGTACAATTAGTACATTTATGAAAACATTCGGGTAAAGGTGATAAAGTGCACATTATTCCTTCGTCAATGATTTAAACAGGTAAATAAATTAGACCAAAAAATGGTATTCCCTTGGCTTGCTGTTCGGTGAAAAAACATTTTGTTCAATATTGCAACAGTTAAATGAAACTCAGTAGTGTTATTCTGATTCAAGACTTCAAGCAGCTACATTGAGTCTTGTTCAGAACAGCTGGATCTCTTAGATACACATATTCACACGTTCTGTGGATTGTGTTGCTATGGTGACAATGCCAAGGCAGGCAGAGCTCACCCATATGCCCACTGAAATGAAAAGAAATGTTGATTCCTTCCATATTTAATTTTCCTGAATGATATGTACTCACCTTTTATTTTACTCCCTAGCAGTGTTTGCTCAACCTGAATTCTCTCCACCTCTCTCACAGCCAACATGTTAGACAGCATGCTGATGAAGAACGGATGGAAGCGGGGATCGGACCAAAAGGGAGAGGAAAGTACCAGCAGAGCCACGGCTTCAGCTGAGAATATGCTTTGGTGCCACTGCTACCCCGACTGCCCTGAGGACTCTGTCAACAACACTTGCATGTACAGTGGAGCACACACTTCCATGCCCACACACAAACCAACATGCACAACATGAAAATAACTTTTTTAAATGTATGTTTTATTATTAATTATTATTATAAAAATCATCATCAACGCATAATTACCTGAACATAACTAAAATCCTTTAAGCCTCCTTCAGACACAGCCTATTCACGTTTGCTTTAGCTGGGAAATTTACACTAGAGAGATTTAGATGGAAAGTGAAGTCAGTGTTTTCTATATTTAAATGATCATATTGTGTTGTGCGTGTTGTTTGCAGTACTGATGGCCGTTGCTTCACCATGGTGAAGGAGGAGGGGGATCTGGCTGTATTCAGCACAGGCTGTTTGGGACTGGCTGGTTCTGAGTTCCAGTGCAGAGTAAGTCAGCTGTACTTGTACATGTCAGTGTATGTGTGTCCTTCATGAGTCGTTGTTAAGATTTTATGAGCTGTGCTTTACTCACTGCAGGTTTTTATGAAACCTCTTTAAACCTATTATTTCCAGCCCTACTGTCTTTACATGCTGGAAAAGGCTTTTGTATACTGTAAAAGTTCTCATTAGATGTAAGTGTTGTTGTAAATAGTTGTTACTCCTGTTAGTTAGTTTGTGGAAGTGTATGAGCTTTACATTTTGTGTGTGTGTGTGTGTGCTATAGGACACTGGGAATGCACGTTCAAGGAGAGCTATTGAGTGTTGCAGAAATCAGCACTATTGCAACAGACGCTTGCATCCTACTCTCCCTCCACTCATGCCTTCAGGTAAGATGAACACACACACACATTTATGTTCACGCAGTGAAATCCTGCCCCACTTTAAAGCGCGAGTGGCTTTGGAAACAGGCTCACTCAGGCAACTCTGGGTGGTGATGGGTAGTGACAGCTTAAACTGCTACAAACCACAGTGCGGTGCTGGAGTGAAGTGGCACATGCTGCTCTGAGGACAGGGTGGGGGGTGGGGGGGGGTAGAGAAGCAGGTGACATGGAGAGCCGGCAGGCTTGCTTGTTCTCTCATCCTCTAATGAAAAGGACAGCCTCTCCCCGGGGCCTGCTTGAGTTTCTTGCCTTGGGACGGATGTGAGATATCTGTCCATCTGTCACTCTCTAACAAACACACACACACACACACACACACACATTGTCTTTGCCTATCACACGCTCACCACTACATTTTCACTGCCCCACACACTTCAAGCAAACAGTGACAAACTGATTTGACAGTTTTGGTAATAACTTTATTGTCTTCTCTTCCAAGTGAATTAAAGTTGGAATGATCCTTTAAGTCAGTGAACTCTAAAGACACTTTGCTGTCTGTGTAGTTTTATTTTGTCTATTAGTCATTCCTACTGTGTGTCTGTGTTCATGTTTCTGTGTGTGTCTGACTGACAGGAGCATGGCAGAAAGGCAAAGGCCCCAGAGCTGGTTTAGGCCCCAGGGGTTTCTGTACCAGTGTCAGTGTGACACCTGATATGTGGGATTCAGGAAGGGGATGTGATCGATCACACAATGGGAGTGGGGGTGCAGCGCGGGCTTAGAGGGAGGAAGAGGAAAAGGAGCTTGTCCCTGCCACTAAAAAAATAGAAAGATGTATGAGTTGATAATAGCGAACAAATGCCAGTCAACACTTATTTATCAGTTCAAACTTTCCTTCTAATTCCCATAAAGGATGGTAAAATAATGATGAATAATCACGTTTACTTAATTTGTAGATTATGCGGACAGCAGTATCCAGTACAAGACTCTATTCATTTCAGTTGTAGTCTGCAGCATCATTCTTGGGCTCATCCTCATCTTCTGCTACTTCAGGTAAAAAAACAGGTGCCATGCTTATTAAATCATTTGCATTTCCAAATCTGCAGTCACTGTAGTAAACATTGCATCACTCTTCTGTGCCAGATGTAAGCGCCAAGAGTCACAGGCACCCTACAGCAATGATCTGGAGCAGGATGAGACCTACTCCGCCCCCGGAGAGTTTCTGAAAGACCTTATAGAGCACTCCCGAAGCATTGGGTCTGGCTCTGGGTCGGGGCTCCCTCGTCTGGTAAGAAAAAAGCAGTGCGCTTTCACTGAAACACCGCTAATCCTGTAAACTGCATTCACTATATAACTCATTATCATATTTGTGTTCAATTCAGAACCCGTTTCCACTGCAGTGCATTTATCTCTTATACATTTTCACACATTAGCCTTTTGCGAGAAATGTGATTTTTTCCTTCACGGTAGAACAATTACTGGAATGATGACGTTCAATAGAATTTCTGTTGTGTTTTAAAGGAGGAAATGGCATGAGATTGTTTTCAATAATCTGTTGCCAGGTGCAGCGTACCATTGCCAAGCAAATCCAGATGGTTAAGCAGATTGGGAAAGGGCGGTATGGAGAAGTGTGGATGGGCAAATGGAGAGGCGAGAGAGTGGCTGTCAAACTCTTCCTCACCAGAGAGGAAGAAAGCTGGTTCAGAGAGACGGAAATCTATCAGACTTTCTTAATGAGACATGAAAATATACTCGGTGGGTAGAAATGAAGTGTTGAAATGTGTGCGTCACTGAAATGTTTCCTGATGTGAGTTTTCAATCATATCATTCCCACTTTCCAACCTCCAGGATTCATAGCAGCTGACATTAAAGGAACTGGATCACTGACTCAGCTCTACCTGATCACAGACTACCACGAGAATGGATCTCTATACGACTATCTCAAGTCCAACACCTTAGACGTCAGCGCTCTGCTAAAACTGGCCTATTCGTCCATATCGGGCCTCTGTCACCTGCACACTGAGATCTATGGCACGCAGGGCAAACCAGCCATCGCGCATAGAGACTTGAAGAGTAAAAACATCCTTGTTAAAAAGAATGGATCCTGCTGTATAGCGGACCTTGGGCTGGCTGTCAAGTTTAA
Source organism: Microctenopoma steveboyesi (assembly GCA_032359275.1). Lineage (NCBI taxonomy): Eukaryota > Metazoa > Chordata > Actinopteri > Anabantiformes > Anabantidae > Microctenopoma > Microctenopoma steveboyesi. The sequence goes on along the minus strand of JAUMHF010000004.1, from coordinate 8,011,222 downwards.
CAGGTACAATATGAATTTGGGAGTTTTGGACATTACTAGTTTTTAAAACAATTGGAAAGATGTTGATCCCATTGGGTTTTTCTCTCTGTCTCAGTGACACAAATAAGTTGGATTTCCCTCCAAACCTACGAGTAGGAACAAAGCGCTATATGCCACCTGAAGTGTTGGACGAGACTTTGAACAGGAGCTACTTCCAGTCCTTCATAATGGCTGACATGTATAGCTTTGGCCTCATTGTTTGGGAGATGACCCGACGTTGCATCTCTGGAGGTCAGGGAAATATTCACCTTTTCGTTTACATAATGAATGTGTCTAGATTCTTCTGATCCTCACATATATATCTGCTTGTTTCTACAGGCGCTGTAGAGGAGTATCAGCTGCCTTATTATGACCTTGTGCCCACCGATCCTTCCTATGAGAATATGAGAGAAGTCGTCTGCATTAAGAAACAGAGACCTTCATTTGCTAATCGCTGGGGCAGCGATGAGGTATTCTAAAGGTTTTTAGATGCTTCATTCTAACAATTATATTGTTTTAATCCTATTATTATGTCTCTTCAGTGTCTACGACAGATGGGGAAACTGATGTCAGAGTGTTGGGCTCACAATCCAGAGTCTCGCCTCACGGCCCTGAGGGTGAAGAAGACCCTGGCGAAAATGTTGGAGTCCCAAGACGTCAAACTGTGACAAACAGTCAGAAGAGATGCTCTCATCACTCAGACTTCTCAGCGCCACTGGCACAGCGCCACTTAGACTGGCCATTTGAAGAAAGGGAAAAAAAGACTGTGAATGATAGGAAACTGACAGGGGAGGATGGTCGCTAGATATAATGGTCGATGGGGAGCCAGAAAACGAAAAGGCTAAGAATTGATTATGTCAGGAGAGATCTGACCTCACATTGTCTGAGCCACCTCTGCCTCCGACCAAGTGTTCAGGGCGTGCTTTCTGTGAAAGCTGAGTAGTTGTCAGGTCCAGACTGTCCAGGTGGGCAGACAGACAGGGAAACCTTGCAGGAAAAGATTAACATTTCTCTGTTCAGGTATATATGGTGGAAGCCCCTACTTTGCCTTTATAAAGCCATACAGCAGTATTCCATGTACAGTCTTTTGTACTGTCTCAGCTGCCTTCAGGTTTGTGTTTTTTTTTATTCAGACAAGTAGTAATATCACAGCAGACTGAAAACTTTCACATTAAGTGTCACTTACATCACAGTCATCCATCCACAGAAATGTCAATGCTTAGTGTCATTGTCAAATAAATTATTATTGTTGTTGTTATTATTATTATTGTTCTTCTTCTTATTATTATTGACGTTATATTGACAATAATTCAAGCATTTCTATATGTATTTTCATAGTGCATTCATTGTATTACACTATGAAAATGAGACCTCTGGGCAACACTGTTAAGTCACTGATGGATTTGTGAGCTTTGGGTGTTTCACCGCTCTCCATTGCTGAGACTGAGGCCTTGTTCTGACTCACTCTTGTGAATATTTCAGCTGAGATCGATGATTATTGCCTTGCTGGATATTAAAATGTGTTTTTAATGCTTTTTGTCTGTGTACAGAATATTTCCCATCCACTCTACCACTATGGCATGTGCCTTATTTAATCTGTACATACAGTATGTGATTGTGAGCGTGTACTGTATGGGTGGCTCTGGACAACATTCCCTAATAAAGCAACTGTGTCTTGATAGCTTGTCCATTTTCATCAGACGCTGTCGTAAGATTTGTGCTTAGTCAAAGTCACAAAGACAAGCTTCATGCTCCATTTTCAATGTTGTATATAAATATAATTTATTATTAGTCTTAAAAATTCTTTCTTACACTTTGTACAATAACTTGACAGATGAAATGCAAGCAGTTGCACGGCATCATGAGTGCCAGAAATGGACAGGCTACATTCTCACTATACACAATAAAAAGCATGAAGCTGAAGAACAACTAAGGAACGCAAAGGCTAGCCCACTGAGAATTTAGATGGATTGAAAAATCTGCAAAATTTGCATAGACGGCTTTACGAGAACTGGGACAACTGCCATGAAAAGAAAGAAAATCACGAACCAACAAAGAACACTTGAACAGTCACAAGTGCAGCGGCCTTAAAGTAAAGTTGCATTAACAGCGATCACTATTTTTTATGCACAGTCAGTGTCATCGTAACATCGATGGCTTCTGTCATTTATGTACAAACACAGGAGTCCTAATTAATATCTCCATGCCCCCCAAAACAAAAGATGGACGTCATTAGGGTCTTAACACTGAAAATGACACTTCTAGTAATGACATTACATTTTTTGATGATAACTCATGTATTAAATTTAACCTCATACACTGTCTGTCAATCATTTGGTAAAAAGCAGTTGTATTCAGTTGCATTGGTTCTACAAAAATATATTTTTTTGATCCCATTTTCTACAGTATCCACCTGTTCTCTGCCTGGCGTCCTCAACATGCAAATCATCAGCATCAATCAGCAATTTTATTGAAATGAATAATGATTGCCCTCTATAGAGGAGTAGCAAACAGGTGGGATGAACCAAATGACCTGGTAAAAGAAACATGCAAAAAGGAAGCAGAAGTACAGAAAAATCATAACTGATGCAACCTAATAAAACAACTTTAAAGACTTAAAAAATTATAGAAAAAAACATGCTCCATTGATTGAAAAACAATAACTATACATAACAAATCAAAGTATTAATAGTAGTTATAATGAAAAACCCTAACACAGTAAGACGTTACAGCCATGGCTTCTGTGTGTACACACCGACAAAATGAGTCATTAATGCACGAGTCCACCAGGAGGTGCTATGATACAGTCAAACGTAATGAAAGAAGAAACAAAAATGTGAGGACACTGCACAGTTTTCCCCAACAGGCAGCATAAAATACAATAAAAAGATATGTATAAATAGGCATGTTATTAAATACCATATTATCACAGAACATATGCCCTTCTGTGGAGTTGCTATGGAGACAGAATTTGACGAGTGAGAGATGCTTCCTCTGATCCAGGCCTCGCTCTTTGGATCCTTCGACCTCTGATATAGTGTCTGCACTAAGACTGTTGTCTATGGCAAGAGAATCATCCACATGTTCGCACAGTCCATCCAAATAACCGGACAGCTGTTTCCAAGGAAACCAGAGCCAAAAATATCAAGTCGTTGTACCAGAGAGAGAGAGAGAAAGAGAGGAACAGCCAGGAGAAAGGACTGGCAGAGATTCTTGTTTACCCTCCAAGTTTTTACACCCTTTGTTGCCAATGTTTAACTGGGTCATAACTGTGTAGACCTAGCTCCTTCTGTCTTCTTACCTCTGTAAGTGTACACGCAGTGAGCGTGTACATGCATTTGCCATTGTGGTGTCAAATGACTCTCTTGCTTTTGGGTGTCCATCACTCTTGTTTTTTTTATGCCCCCACCCCCACCCCTGGAATGTCACACTCCCTGTCAGGCAGGTGTCAGTGCTCCATCACTGAGGGAACAAGGCTGTCATGGCGTCCCATCTCCTCGAGTACCTGGGCCAGGCGACTGAGGTTACCGTCAGGAAAATGTTGGGCCTCCCACAAATCCAGGATCACTCCTGTAGGACTGGATTTGGTGGCAAAGTAGTTGAGATATCTAAATGAAAGATTGGACGAAACAAAGCGGTTAGAAAATCTGTACAGGAATCTTCCCACCAATCATTTTCATCCCTGTGATCACTAATTTTCCCCTCAATAATGAGAAAATCTTGACATTTTGTACCATTTTATCACATAAAAAAATCACATTTATAAGAAAAGACAGTAAGTCTTTTACAGTAAGTAATTATAAAAAAGATTAATTTCCTGAGTGTTTGTGGTACAGTTGATATTCAAATTTAATTCATCATTAATTCCTGGATTTGTAGTTGAAATACTTAAAATGGAAAGTTATGATCTCAGCGTATGAACCACTCTGTATCATCACTGTGTATTGTGAATGAGAGTCGACTTCAAATCTTTCCTTCTCATGCTCCTTCCTTCACGCCGCACTCTGTCAGTGGTCTCGTCAATCTGCATCTGCTGCCTGTGATAAGGCCACCCCGCCGAGCTGGGACCTTATAAATGGTCACGCACTGTACCTTCATCACACACATAAAATTATCAAAGACGCTCGGGTGATGTTTTGAAAAGGGGAGCATCGTTCTGTCTTCGTCTTTTTTTTCCCCTCTCTGCCTGTCTCAGTACAATCCAGCTCATTTAATCTCAATTCTGCAGATTCTTATCATGATGAGGCACATTCCCAGAGAACAATCACAATCAAGCAAAAAGACATTAGTTATCTGCATTTCAATTTTCTTCTGATCATTTTGTTGCCTTCTAATGAATAAATAATTTGTCAGTTAGGTCCTCAGTTGCCACAGTCTGGCAACTAACTGACAAATTATATATCCATTAGAAGGCAACAGCAAATATGAGTCACTGTCTCGCTCCTTGTTTCTCTCGGGCCGCTCTGTTCCTCTACACACCTGTCAAGGTTAAGTTTGTGGGCCAACATCCTCCAGTCATTGCCTCTGGTCTGTGGTGCATCCAGGCTGCCGCACAACTTCTGTCGAATGGAGATGGGGATGCGGAAGGCATTGGGCCCCACTAATGTGGTGATGTTACTGGCTGGATCCAGCAGAGATGTGTCAATACTCTGGGAATCCTACACACAGAGCGAGAGAGAGAGAGAGAGAGAGAGAGCTTGAAGTGGAGATGCAGACTGAAGCCGTGGCCGCGGGGCATAATTTAACACCATCTAACAAAACGAAACATAATGTAGCTGAAATGGATTTGTAGCACAGAAAATGTCTGGTTCTGGGTCCTATAATCATTCATTTCATTGCCATCAATTTATTGATGCAAGCTCAATTCAATTCAATTCAATTCAATTTTATTTATATAGCGCCATTTTACAACAAAAGTTATCTCAAGGCACTTTACAGTGTAAGGTTTTAGACCTTACATATAATAATATATCGCTATACAGAGAAAACCCAACAGTCCCAAGCTGAGTGATTTTCAAATATATTACATCTGGAGGATTAAGTCCTGGAGGTCTGGCTACAGAAACAAGAGCAAGACCCAGTGACAAATTAACCAAGGCCACGCAGGGACACAACTCTGCACTACATGTACTGTAATTCATCTCATTACCGAGCACAAAGCCTGAGCGCTCCTCCATCCCTCAAGCTCTATTCTCCTTGCCAGATACAGCAGAACTGGAGGGTGATTATTCCCCCACTGCTCCTGTCTGCTCTGCACTGCGACTTGTCATAAGGAGGAATATATGAAGACTCGCAAGACTCGCTGTCCTCCACTGTGTTAGTCTTTATGAACATGGAAAGAGAGGGACGGATACGTGCAAGACTGCCACAGCCCACAGGTTGCTCTGATCTTTTTTTGTGAATCATTATTTGGACCTAAACAAAGACATTCTGTTTTTTTTTTATATAAATTGTGAGACTTTAGTATAATATGCTACCTCTGACAGTGTCGTGTCCAGTTGAAAAATCTGCCCCTCTCCCTCGACTTGGCGCACACATATCTTACAGGCCAGGTCGACCGTGCTGCTAGAGAATCGCTCCAGGGTGAAGCAACAGTGGAGATTCCTCTGTGAGCCACTCCACACTTGATGAAAGGAAAGCTCCTGTAATTATATGAAGACGTAAGGGGAAGTGTGTGACAACGTTAAAGCCTTTAGTCTCTGAAAGGGTGTGCAGCATAAATACTTCACCTGGTACTTAGCTAGTAATTTGCTCTTCCACAACGTGTGGGGGACATCATGGATGGAAAGCCTCAGGTTGTGGGTGCTGTCTTTAAAGTTGAGAGTCTTTGGTTCATCCAACAACTTCCCGCCCATCTGCTTCTCCATTTGTAGGACTTCCTAAATACGCAAACACACAGTTGATCAGTACTGTATGCAATAAGAAGTAGAGGAAGAAGACCACGGACCACTAAGACTGGGGTTTGCTGGTGACTGCTCCAACATCCCTTAAAAAACAGGTCTGCCCCCAAACTGTACCACTGCAGGAATGTAAAGCTATGCATACTGATCTGAAAATGGTTTTTATTTTGTTTGCTTTTGTGCTACTGTTCCTGTTTGATACACACTTTCCTGCAGAAGCTCTAATGGAAAATTGCCAATGAAATGTTTTGACAGTACATCCAACATATTCCCTCACGGCTCTATGAACCTTAAACCATCTTTACTGTCCTTGCAGCAGGATCACTATCACTTCTCATCACCCATTCCCCAACCTAATAACCATGTTCAATATCCCTGCTCAGTATAATAATCCTCCCTTATCTTTCCTCTACTTAGGTAGTTGGAGGTATTAAAAACATTGGTGTAAGGAGACAACAGTAAAATACCGGGAAAAGTGTGGCTTATTTTGTGTTGGCGCAGCAGCTACATCTTTCTATGTACAGTGACACTATTCAAATCCGAGCTCTTGCCTCCATTATTGTGACACGCCAACACAAAGATTTTTCTTTCTGCCTCCCACACCTCATCTGCCTGTTGTGCCAAAGCACACACACACACTTTAACAATTCTGCAAAAAAGACAAACTCCCCAACACAATAAATGCACACGTCTTTACCTTGAGTGCATCCTGTGTGTCGTCCAGGCAGTAAACTCTGATGTGATATTCCATGGCAGGGCAGGTGACAGGGCCAAAGATGGCTAGCTTGAGGCGCTTGATGGTGGCGGCGCTAAGAGATTGCCCCACGAGGCAGTAGGTTCCCAGTGTCTCTGTGAGGATGTGGCAGGCTTCGTCATCCATTTGGATATAGCATGGTGTGGTGAAATTTTCTTCTCCCACCACCACTACGTCCTGCAGAGCAAAAAAAAACCCAGAAACAGTATGAGCCTTGTTTTTTTATTCATTTTATTGCTCCTTGTAATGTGGTGACTGCGATAGGAAAATACCATTATACAAAGTAAACAGGTGAAAACTAAATCTGGCACCATGGCACCTTGGTTTCTTTAAATATTTACAGAATGGATAAAGAAGAACTGTAAGAAACAACCTGTTGTCTAACAGGGAATTTGTTCGTTTTAACCTTAATGCTCAGCTGCTTTAATGTAGCTAATTGAAACTGAACTGAATTTAAGTTTCATTTTAACAAGGAAAGTACAATTAAGATTCACAGCCTTCAAACCAGTGTCTTTTAGTAATACGCACATGCTTGAGGGTAAATGCTAATGTCTGACACTGTCTGACACTCTGCCGTGGTGTATGTGAGGTAATTAAAGAGTGACTATCCAAACCATTTGTAGTTGACCCCTATAAAAGCACTAAGGCAAGGACATAATTCTCTTTCATTAAGACTGTCTGGACTGAAGAAGCTGTCTGTCTCTCACTCATGCTTTCTCTCTCTCTGTATCCGTTCTCTGGATCTTTTTTAATCTTGCTTTCTCTTTCGCGCACACACACACACGTACATACTCTCTCTCTCTGTCTTTGTCTGTGTAACCCAAACACTCCTATGAGCAGCACATTGGCATTAATTTAGCCTATTATGAGAGACAGAAGAGGAATTACAGTTTTTTATTGTGAGCTAGGCCATTTAACAGCAGTATTATAGCTGATCATTAGACTCTTTAACTACTCCTGGGGGATGGTACTGGGGCTCCTTACTGGGGATCATTTAGAACACACAGCAGAGGAGTAGGCCTCTGCCTCACACATATGTGCGCATGCACAATTAGTCAAACGTGCAAACACACACACATACATCACATATATTTACAAAGCATATTCCCACACCTCTGACTGTATTTATCAGAGAAAGATGTAGATGAGTTACTGAAGCTAAAAGACCCAAATCTTCCTCATTATATGTCGTGTTTTCTTTATCAACATCAAATTACGTTTCCTCCATCACACTGTGATATAATACATATTCATATACTCTACCAGTCAAAGGTTTGGACACACCTTCTCCCCACTTTTATCATTTTCAACATCGTATTTATGACAGAACATGTATTATTATGATATAGTCAACTAGAAATGGTAATTAACCTAGAGTATGTATTATATGTGACCATTCTTGCCTTTTTAACCTTCTTTAGCCATCAGTGGTCTAGTGCAGAGGAGAATCAATAGCCTTATTAGTGCAGCTACAACTAGTGTACAACTCAGTGTTGCCCCATATAGCCTGGCCTCCACAATCACCCGATAAATTCAGCTACGATGGTTTGGGATGAGCGGCACCAGAAAGTGAAGGAAATGAAGCAAACAAGTACTCGACACCTCTGAGAACTCCTTCAAGAAACCAGCAGGTGAGGACGACGGAGAGAAACACTTTCTGGGTTCTGTTTACTACACAATTCCATACTTTCCATATTTTGGATGTGTTCAGTATTAATGTAATATATTGAAAATGATAAAAAAAAAGAAGAAGACAAAGAGTGAATAGAAAATTAGTTCATCTCTCCAGTTCCTGCTGCGGTGATGAAAACACATTTCGACAGAGAATGTCATATAAAGCAATATTTCACGTATGCAACACGAAGGCTGGCCTCAGTTGGAAGTGAGGCTCATATAAGGGAAGCTTATCAACCCTTGATATTACCATCTGCATTTCTGACAGGTCAGAGATGCAATCAATAGTTATTTCTTCTTTAAAAATACTGAGCTTTATTGGTCGCCCCAAAGTAATTCATCAGTGTCACATCCACATGTGGGACATGTTTTTTTATTCTGCTCCATAACTCATATGATCGTATCAGTAGCGGAGATCGATAAAGACTTCCTGGAAATCATGTAATTCATGCCATTGAATGACCATGGCCATGTACTATTGTTAATTAGAATTTTAGATATAGTTAGATACCTACCAGCCTATAGAAATATAATCCTAAAAAAACCTTTATTTTGAAAAGGTCTTACCACATGTTCCATGTTATCCATAAAGAGATGGGAGGTAAAATCACAAGGATAAGGTAAGGATAGGTAAAGTGAAATGTGATCTTGACAAGTAAGAAAAGATTAGGCTTTTTGTATTAATATCTGTTCATAGAGACTCTTGGAGTGAAAGATTAAACAACTCCACCATTACTAAAATTGTTTTAGTAATGAGGGTGGAGCCATAGTTTGCCTACAAATTATCTTCTTTTCGTAATTAGACTTTTATGATGTGTATGTGCCTTTCTGAAGAGAAAGAGAGGAGGAGAGGAAGAGATCAGATCGGCAGAATACATTCACACTGCTGCCCTCAGCAACGCAACTTATCATCATCAGCACTGTTAATGATGAAGCCTGCAGGCACAGGACCTCCAAAAAACACAAACACACACACGCGCACAAAAATAGGTCTTCGTGAAGGTATGTGAACAGTCTGGGGAAAAAATAGTCCCAGCCCGTTCGCTGTTATCAAAGCTTTACTATTTCAGCACCTGCTTGCAACAGAGGATTCCTCTGAGGGCTAAGCTGCACAAACAAAGCAGGGGAAGTCGATCATCCTCTCCATTTACCTGCGATATATAGTCCCATGCCACTTTGTCACTCTTTTTTATTAATTTATATACAAAAGGGTTTTCCCCATTGCTCAATTCTATAAGTAGATTTTTCATCAAATTAAGTACAATGTAAATTATTTAATGGATTCATTACATCTATGAATCGTATTTATAGGAGCATACACACTATTGTTGTTTTAGTTTGTCACATGCATGTCAACAGCACATTTACAGTTTCCATCATGCATTCCACATCTCACCTCCCACTGGCTCAGCTGTGACTGGCTCTTGAGCTGGATCAGCCAGTCTTGTTGGCCGTCACACACAGCACAGTGGTGCATGGTGATGATGACGGGTCGAGTCAACAGGGCCCCGGGGGGTCCACAGCTCACCACAGGGCTCAGCACGGTTTGGCCATCTTCCACTGAGGGCCTGGAGGTATTTAGTGAGAATAAGAGAGCTTTCTCAGTATATGTGTGACGCGGCGAAGCTGAAAGAGCTAGAGACAGCTCTAGGCATTGATGCAGCATACCTCAGGTTGTCCTTCCTCTGAACTGTTACATACATCTCATACACCCTGCCCTGAGGAATGGCCCCTGCTGGTATTAGCAGACTCACGCCTGGGGAGAACAAAAAGACAGAAACAAACAAGCATATATTAGAGCTGGGAGTTGTCAGATACCGAATGCTGAATATTTTTAAATTTGATGACAGTACATGTGGAATCTAGATGTACACACAAACTCACATATGAATCATTATAATCCAGCACTGCTCCAGTAAACAGCAGTTTAAGCCCCAGTTAGAGGTGATATTAACTTTTCTAATTAAAGTATAATAATAATAATCTTTACTGCCTTTTCCTATGGCAGCAGGAAATTATGTGACTTTTCATTTTCTAAAATCAATGGCCTCTCACAGTATTCTCATATTGCGGCAGCCAACGTGATTTCCATTTTTCTTCTTCAGATTGATTTCATATGATATCTTAGCCAATATGTTTTTTAGGACACTACCCTCAATTCATTCCCTCGCACGCACACAGGCAGTTTCTCTCTGGAGAGGGTTCCTCAGATAGCTCATTGATTTCCCATGTCCTTGTACTGAACTTTTCAAAAGGTGACAGACAGCTTCTTTTTCTAGCTACCAAGGCAATCACAACTCTGCTACTGGGACATCTCACATGCTGCCAGTCTCCCTCACTGCAAACCTTCAAAGAGATGGGAAATGCATTTTAAGATGCAAAATACCAAACAGCCACAGTGACAGCATCACAAAATATTTCATTATCCCGACACACAAACAGATCAAATATCAAACGTGCTCCTTCTTCTCCTCCCGCCTATGTAACACGATGAGGTGGCTAAGCTCAAGCAACACTTTTACAGGAACTGCAATGAAAAAAAGGAAAACTCAAGAAACTTGAGAAGTCAGTGTATCCTTCAATGTCACTGCTGGTTTGTCGGTGCCTGTCAACATGCATCTGTGGCGCGTTACAAACAGCCCACATCTATTTAAACTGAGGACAGCAAAGCTAATGTAAGCTGCCTGAAACAGTTCTCCTCTTCTTCGGGACTCATATTGCACACACCTTAAATATCCATCAACTCTTGTCATATTGTGTGAAGTCAATACGCTGACAGGTTACATATGGTTTAGCGTTATATTTCAAAGTCATGTTTGTGTGTATCAATGATATCCTGGTAGACTTGGTGGGGTATAGCAGAGGCAGTTCAGATCCCGTACTTGAAGAACACATTTTACTCATATGCTGGAATAAAAATAACAAGAATTACAATAATATTTCTTGTTTTTCACATTATTGCAAAGATCTTTCATATTAAACACGTATATATCAATTTCTTCAGTGTCTGGAGTGAAATTCTACTTTACTAAACACACCATAGCAGTGTGATATTTTTCAATGTCAAACCCACTATACTAAATGCACACAACTCACTTACTGCATGTGCAGTGGTAAAGAGAATTACCACGTTAAAGGCCCCATGAAATCATATTCTTGCTTCTTTAATGTGATTTATTTCCTGTTGAAACAGGAGGAGACAAACTGATAGTTTGACATCTGGGAAACACAATTATTTGCTTTCTTGCAGAGTATTTATGAGACGATCGATACCACTCTCACGTCTGTTGCAGATAGCTCAGATTAGCATGAAAACGCTAACCTGACTCTGTCTGAAGGTACGACGACGTCACGTTTGCACACTAAAAATCTCTAGTATAACTCATTTGTTTAGCTGAGTTTAGTGTAAATAGTTTCATTTACTGGATGAAGTGACTTAATGAATTCCTGTCCACTCTAACACTCGTCACAATCGTTTTGGGCTGAGAACATCTTCATCAGCATATTATGAATGACTTAAGGGGCTATAATATGGAGATAATGTTATTCTTTCAATATGTGCAGACATGTACTGTACATACAGTTAAACATGTTGTTATACGTTCTCATGTTCACAAAGACACAAACTCAAAAGCGTCACAGAGATAACAAAAACATGCACTTCCAGTCAAAACGTGATAAAAGGCTCCTTTCGCTGTCTGTTACAGTACCTGAATTGGGCACAATAAGATGTCCACCCTGTGAGCTGAAAGACCCCAAAGCCGTGCAGGAGGGATCTCTAGTGCGTAGCAACGTCTGGGTTTGTGTGCGGCGACCCATCGTGCTGTCACTATTGTCTAGAAGGCAGTGTGATAGCTTAGGGGACAGTTTAGAGGAAAGATCACCTCCCAGGTCATCCTGTGAAGTGACTAAGCCTGAGGAGTTGTACACCTTAATCTTTAGGTTGGGAAGTGGGTCAAGCAGAGGCGAATTGGTCATGGGGATTTTGTCAGTCACATCGTGGAGGGCATAGACTGGGCCACGATACATGGCAGCTGCCGAAGTAAGGTCAGGAGGAGCTGTTAGAAGATCAGCTGGAAAAGAAATAAAGCAACAGTCAAGCAGGGTAAGGTCTTATTAGAAGTATTACGATCATTTTACAGTCTTTCCAAACAACAATTTGTAGAACTCTTAAAACCAAAATAACTGCGAGGAAAGTAAGTATTGGCAGCAATCAGTAAGGCCACTGTCTCACTGTTACTTATTTGTTTTTTACTAGTTAAGGAAGTCCACTTCACCACCGAGAAACATTACTCAGTCAGAGACGTTAGAGGCGCAGCTGTGATTCACGAGCAACAGATGGCGTCACTTGGTTTACCCAGTAGGTACAAGGATGAATGTTCAATAGCTGGGCTGAGTGGGAGGAGTGAGGGCAGTGGGTGCTCTCTGTCCCCCATCTCTTCCACTCCACTACCTCCACCCGCTCTGTTTTCAGACACAGAGTTTGTAAATGATGTAGATGCCAATGGGATTTACAGGAAATGGTTTAGATCGTTGATTTTTAGTACTAGTGCAACAGTATTATTATATATTCTAATTAAGGCTTTACTTATATGGTAGCTGGTGTTCTGTGAAGTCTACAGTGTGTGTTGTAATATGCTCCATTCTGCACACAGCCGTATAAGAGCATGAACTTTGTCCATGTGCCATTTTTCAGAGCAAATCATATTCTGTGTTTCATGACTATTGCTGATTGCCTTGTCCACTGCTCCACAGTCGCCTATCAAGAGACGGCTGAAGAACAAGGTAAGTTACAAAAGGTTAGCCAGTCGGTAACCTACATGCTAACAAACCACAATCAGTTAGTACAGATCTAAGCTTAGAGATGTTCATCTGTTTTGTGTTTATGGTTGAATCAAAGTGCCTGTTGCTTTAAAATCTTTCATGCACAGTGTTTTTAATAAATTTTTCCTGTCTCTGCTGGCTGACTTATTTATTTGAGGTTCCAAAACCTCTATATATACACAACACAATTACTGTGATCTCTTTTCTAGTTCACTTCCACCTGTCCTCGTCCCTGCAGTGTTACTTTTAAGTCCTGCGTCACAAGTCCAAATCTAATTGTAGTTCAATATGCGACATACAGGCTGGCCTTATTATGTCCTAATGAAGGGGCATAGTTTGGCCTCCCATCACAATGACAAGCATTGTAATAGTTTCATCACCTCACTCTCACAAACATGCTCTCTGTGATTCTCTCACCAGCTTCCTGCTCGTCTACAGCCAAAAGAGCACATTTACATTTACATCATCATTTCACTCATTTCATTCAGGCAAAGTTATTGCACAGATTCTTGAGACAATTTACAAAATGAGGTTCCTCTTTCACTTTGTTCGGCATGTGCACGTATGTGTAAAAAAAATCATATTTCGAGACATTAAGTAAGAAAGTTTCGTATGATATTCAATCTTGGGTTCACTAGCTCACTGACAGGTGATTTAAAATACACCCCCCCCCCGTGTCACACCTTTACGGGCTGTCTTGATGCTGACTGGATGGAAGCCTCCGTTGAGAGCAGAGGAATCAATGATGTCAGAGTCAAAGTCCCGGTGGTTCTTTCTGTAGATGAAGAGCGCCACGGCGACAGAGATAACCAGGCACATGATCACCGCTATAACAATACCCGCGTACAGAGCTACATCGTCTGTACTGGGGGCCACTGGAGAAGGAGGTGGGAGATTGGGGAGGAGAAACAAAACACAGAGAGAACAACAGTCTTGTAAGATCTCAAAAGTTCACATCAATAGCATTGAGCTTGCTTTTTTTAATATGCAGGAGTTGTGATGAAGCCACTATCAGCAGACTAATATCCTGGTTTAAGACTGACCGGATATTAATAACCATCTACTGGGAAATAAACGCACACGTGTATCTTCTGGCTTTTAAAATTGTAGTTAATGGTGACCAAAGTACCAAGTACTGCTGATGAAGGAATATGGGACACTTGTAACTCTTAAAAGTAAAAAGGGATAATGATGCATGTATTGTAAAAGTACTTAGTTTGACACTGATCATTAGGCTTTTTTTTACCTTTTAGTTTTGTAATCTTTCATTTCCTAGCTTTGCTGTCTTCATTCTTTCAACTACGTTCAGTTTTAACTAGTGTGAGAAAGGTTAGAAGAAGAAACCTGCCAAACGTACAGTTGAGGAAAGAGCGTACGAGTCACGACTTGTTTGTCCACGGTGATTATAAGTCACAGATTCATATTTCCTAAACAAAGCCATGTTGTGTTTTATGAGAGAAACATTTCAGATCATTGCTCCCATTAAGATAAGATTGTACAAGAAAAAATACCTAATTATGATAAGCTCTGTGCACAGCGGCACAATTAGTAAGGAAGGCTGCTCCGATGAAACTCAATGACACATTGTCCTAATAAGCAGGCTAAGACGTAAGATCAAAAGTTCTGAAGACAGAGATATAGATGTTTTCATCTTCAAATTACCGTTCTCTGTGTTGGAGTTCAGAGTCTGTCTCTGTCTTTGTTCTTACACACTGCAGATAAGATCTAGACATAGCTTGCATTTCTTTCATCTCTGTTTCCCTACCAGAGTCTTTCTGTCCACTTTCCAGCTGGAGAAACCTCTGTGATTAGTAGGCCTGGCGCGGCTATAGTGGCTTCTGGAAACGCAGACTCAGACAGGCACTCATTACAGATCAGATCTTTTAATGGATGCCTACTGACAGTCTGAACTCGGTGGTGTTTGGTACAAAATGTCCTTCACTGTCACCAAGTTGACAAATGGGGAATGTCTTCTGTAGACACTATAAAATGCCACAGGGCACATGTGAGGCTGGATGTGTGCATTGTTCGACATTCTGTATGAACAAACCCTGTACATGTCAACAGGCTGTCGAAGGTCTGGGACCAAAGCGTATGAACAAATACTTACTAAAAAGAAGAGGAAACCTGTTAGGGGGATAATGGTGTTCATGAGAAGCTTTGAGTGAGCAAACTGCACATAATCTGCACCAGTAGAGGGCAGCGTCAGCCATAAATCAATCCGAACAGAACTTAAAGGACATGTATGATGGCAAAGCATTTGTGTAAATTAGCTTTGTGTGTCTCAGGGATACAGATGGCACTCAATCTGTGTCTCTTCTTGCACTTTCACAAAGGAAAATAGAGGAGTAGAGAAAGAAAAGCAAGATCAGAGACATGTTTTATTCTCCTACAGTACATGCCATACAGTATGCTGTATCTGAATACTTTCCTAATTTCTCTAGTTAATTTGTGATTTGATGCTTTATGTAATCCGTTTTTAGGTGTAATTAACTAGGTATTATATTAAAAGCCTAGTCCTACTAAAATCATTATTTGTATCCTATTAGAATAAAAAATAATTAGAACTGTAAAAACATGCTGATTTAAAGATGTAGATTGTCTCTTTAGGTTCAGCTGCACTGAATGGTCACACTGTACACATACTTTAACCATTTCAAATACTTGACTCTGCTCCAATGTGTGGCATTGTTCTCCTTTTTCAGCCTTAACAGAGACATCACATTAAAGACGATTGTCAAAACATATCCTCATATATGTTAAGCCTTTAATCCTTCTACCACAGATACAGACAGAAAAACAGAGCAGAGAGCCAGTGATGAAAGTCTGAAAATGTAATTTCACTGTTCTTCCTCTGCCAAAACTTCCCTGCAGTTATTTAACATATATCCCCTCAGTCGAACAACCTTCCGTCCATGCTTTGATGATAAAGGCAGCAACCTGCTAAGTGTACACATTAAAATGTATCACTTAGATTAATACATCCCTTTGAACATGAAGAATTGTCGGAAAGGAAACGGCACACGAAATGGAAATGAAAGGGATTACTGAACACTCCATTCTCTGGGAGGCTGCCGAGATTTCGAGCAGGGTAAAATTAGAGATATATGAAGATAAAAACACATTCAGTTAACTTCTCCGCCAGGCTCAGTGCCTGAGCTGATGGCGTGGCAAAGTGTCAGGATGAAGCTCATGAGGAGCATCCCAGCAAAGGGCAGTGTCAGCTCTGAATTAGAGAAAAGCAACATGGCTGTAAACAGGCAGCCAGCTAACGGATACGGAGAATAGATCCAAAAGGAAATGCCCAGAGAAAATGGTCTGCAGGTAAAAAAGACAATAGCAGTAATGAAACATGAATGAAATGAAGGAATATTGGCAAACATGCGTTGTATTCTGGTAAGGATGATTTTTTCTTGTTTTGTTTCATGTTTCACTCCAATAATACCACTTAAAATGTGGCTGTAATTGGAAAAATGTTTTCCAGTCTTTTTTATTTGGACTGCAAATTCCATGTGCACAACCTGTCAGTAAGGTCCTTACTAAAAAAAGATTAGAAAAGATTAGAAACAAAGAAAGACGTGTGAATGGATGCAAAAATAATGAAAAAAAGAAATGATAAAAACCAAACAACAACTCACATGAATTTCCCAAATCACTGTTGTCTTTAGCCTCAGAAGTCGTCTGAAATAAGGAACCTTGAAGAGAGGAGGCGAGCGTGGATGGAGGGAGGGTAAGGGAGGTAAAGAGGGGGAGAGAAGGGGTGACGATGACAGAAGAGGGATGATGAAAATCAAATTTAAGCCAACAGAAAAACAAACTCAACAAATGAGACAGCAACAAACTCATGAGTAGGAGTGATGATGACACGAGAAAGCGATCTTTCTTGATTTGGCGTCTCCTCTCCAGATCTGTGTATGGAGTAATGAGATGGATGAAAGGCGCAGGAGGAACATGGAGGTTCTGTGAGCGTGTGGCGCGATCCATCAACTGGGCTTAGTGCCTCAGCAGCATCAGGACTGATGCCGGCAGGTGAGGGGAATGACGGAGCTGATAAAGTGTGGCCTCCGACCGAGTCAATAGAACCAAGAGCCTCGCACCTCTCACAGTCAGAGGGACGTAGAAGTTGGTGCGTGAGACAAAAAGAAGCATTACGGTATAAAAGCAGGGAATAGAAAAAGTTTGAAGTGCAGAGATTTGGAGAGAAATGTGACGGCTTTTGCCTTCCACTGGGATTTTGTCAGGCTTTGTTGCCAGGTTATATGTTGAAGTTCAAATAGACCTAGCAGGGCAGCCAGAGATAGTGCACTAGTACACATAATATTCAGAGTCCCTCGGACATCCATAAACAACTATACAAACAATGAAGTCCTTATTGGCGAGGGAGAGAGAGCTACAGGCAGACAAGTGGACCGACAGGAAAATCAATAGCTTGATAGATGGGGTTGGTGTGTACGTGTAATCAGGCTCCAGTCCAACCGGGAGGCTGGGCTGGAGCAGGGGGAGGTGACTGTCAGGGTCAGTCTAACTGATGGCCTATTTCAACCCATCCTGTAGAGTTTCTATCCGTCCTGACCAGGTCTACTGTAAAGCTCGGGTAAAAGCGTGCTTCAGTAGGTGGGCTCCAAAGTAAAAGTGTCAGACAAAGATTAGTCTTCAGTGACAACATAGCTGGTCAGGTAAGCTGACTCATACAGGAAATCATTGTGTTTCAGCCATTACTTCGCTGAATGTAGCATCTGTCCAGCCTTAGGGAAATATGCTCTCTGGCAAAACTGATGTCATTGTTTAAATAACTAAAGATTCATTATTGCTTCTACTATTTGTGTCCAATCAATGAGAACTGAAATAGATGATTTTATGCCTAAAGATGTTTATTTTTCTTTTCAACACCACTTCAACATCTTATAGAGTATCAGAATTAACATTCTTGCAAAGCTGAGGCGGACCTTGGAGATTATCAAGCCTCTATAGCAATGCAGAAACTGCCCTTGCTAGACGGTATGTTTGCCTCTTTCTAGATCAATATGTCAGGAAAATGCCATGTCAGAGTGCAGGGTTACCAAAGGAATGGAAAACAACATCAGAATCAAGGATGTCAGACCACAGGGGGAGTGCAACACAGAGATTTAGACAGGTCAGCCTCAGTGAACTGTGAAAACTATACTTGTATTAGAGCTGCTAAGTTCTATCCGAACAAGCAAAGTGCAACCTCTCCAGATCAATCTGCAGATACTTAACTGTGTTAAATCTAACCCTCAAACTCTCTGACTGTCGAAATGTGATAAACAAGCTATAAAGTAAATTATAACACAACTCTTTCCTTTTTGACTCAGGTCAGTTTAGTTTTTACATTGGGCAGCAATAGAGGCCGAGCACCACAACTTCTACTTCCAGCTCTGGTCATATCAAATTCCTTTGCCAGATTTCTGTAATGGACTGCAATTGAAATGATTTAAATAAATTCAAACAACAGAAAATAAGATCAAGCTGCAATGGAATCCACAGACAAGTGTTTGCTCAGATCCCAGCCCTGCACTGGAGGGAGCGAATCAGGTCCGAGGTGAGTTCAGATTGCACAGAACTTCCATTCCCAATCATATTTGCCATAATGTGAGCTTTTAGATAATGGGCCAGTCTCCTAAATGCTAGTGGAAATGGTCATTAGCGTTGACATAAGTGGCTTCACCCTCTTAGCTTCCAAAAAAAATCAATCCCTGAAATGATCCTAAATCTATATCATTATGGCTTTATATTCTGTGCAAACTGGCCATCAATCCACCGCGAACTAATGCTTCAGTGATAGGTTGAGTCACAGAGGGTGTGCAGTGAGGTGGGGAAGGGTAGGGTGAACGTACAGTACGGTGTGCCGCAGAGGGAATTAAAAAAATTCTTCTGAGAGATTGTTCCTTGATGTTTCTATGCACTACAGACATGTGACCTTGGCTATAAAATCAGCTAATGCATTTCTCTGACATTAGATTCAATCACTGTACACCAAAGTTTTACTTTCCTGTCAGTCATGCAGTACAGTAGGTGTTTACAGAAACATGCAGACCCATCAGCCAGCTGCGCCTAAAGAGGCTCACTGACGTTATGTCAGTCATAGCATACAGTACATCACACTGACACCGTGCTGCAGGGAGCAGTTTACCACCCCGTAGTGCAACAACAGCTCAACTGCACTTAGTGATGGCCATCTGTGTAAGAGTCTGTGTTATTAGTGTCACAACCACCTTCTATAGTAGCTCACACACAGGATGTAGAAATCTGTGGAACAATTACGATCACAGATGTTGCACTCAACTAGACACAGAGTTACTATGTAGTCTTTCCAGTCATCTCTCCTTCTGTTATTACAGCCTCTGTTCCTAACTAACACTGTTCCAGTACATAAAGTTCAGAGTATCAAATAGTTTAACCTGTAACTTCTTAACACTGCAGTAAACACCCATAGGCATGTATCAGAGAAACTACAGCATGATGCTGTGAATATATTATATCCGTGGCTCAACCGAGGTCCATAGCTGTTTCTAACTCGCTGGAAGAAAGAGAAGCAGAAAACAACAAAACAAATAAAATCACAATCACAATAGTGATTTATGAGAAGGAATTAGCGGTGCATCTCAGACTCTGTACTTTGAAATCAGCGTAAGGATAAATGAATTATGTACTGTAAACTATACGCTGAAGCTTGCTTATTTTCCAACATGTGTAATTGGCAGCCCAGGAAAAGGAGTGAGTGTACACTTCTGGCACTTTGTGGCTGAGTGTTTCCTCTCATTAGACCTAAGGAATCCAGAGTTTTTGAATTAAGGTAGTAATCAGAGCTGCTCGGTAGTTGTGATCCCCCTTATGTAATTGCCATTTAATCACCTATTATTTTAAATATAACTCCCTCGTGTGTAGCCTGTGTCAAGCATAATTACTTACAGTGCCACAAGGCCAAGTGTTCTTTAACATATACTGCAGCAGCCGACACAGGAAAAGATGTGTGTGGTGGTTTCTGCTGTTATGACACTTCTATCAAACAGCTTTTGTTTATTATGTACATGCTAATGAAGCATAAGGCCGAAGCATGTCTTATTGTTTATGTATGAGTGAAGTGAAAAAGAGTGAGTGAGAGACAGGGTGAGAGTGTTATTTTGAGATGTGAAACACAGCCTAGTGATGAAAGAGCAGAATGAAACTCATGGTCTGAGGGTGAAGAATTATCTTTGGTCGGCAGGTCAGAGAGAGTAGCAGAGGATTAGTCGGGTACTCACTCTGCATGCACAGCCCATCGGTGCAGTTCTTGGACTGGAGCACCATGCCCTCACAGTCCTTCCCCCCGTTTTTGGGTGCTGGGGCGCTGCATTCTCTCCTCCTCCAGTGGGTGCACTCTGTCCCACAGGTGGACCACTTACTCCACTCTGTCCACAGGCCATCCACTACCACGCAACAAAACAGGACAGACGAGCGCACAGTGAATGAAATGGCGAACGAGGAGACGAGGACAAACATGTGCGTGAGTGGGTGAGTGGATATGTGATCGGGACGGAGCGAGATATGTGGGAGAGAGACACACACACACGTAAGGGCGGATGCACAAACAAAGACGAAATATGCAAACACAGAGTTGCATCATATTTTATGTATTTAGTTTGTGTGCACCTCAGCCCTTTCTGCCCACTAATAAGTGGGTGTGTTGTAATTTTATGCCGTACCTGGGCAGAGAGGATTGCATGCCAGCTTCTGGATGCCTTGCCCTTCACAGATGGCGCCGCCATTGAGTGGTGCTGGATTGGTGCAGCTGCGTGTGCGTTTCTGGAAACCGCGGCCGCAGCGGCTGTTGCACACGGACCACTCTGTCCATGTGGACCATCCACCGTTCACTGGAATTAACGGTAATAAAATATGTTAAAATGTGTTTGTTTTCTCAGCTCCTGCTTAGGTGGCTTCACCTAATGGTAATTAGGCGTTTTCCAAAACCAAGATAAAACATGTTTTATAAAAGCACCTAAAACACAGATTGGGGTGAAATTAAATATTCATAGAAATAAGACAACAATTTAAAAAAATGAATTCATTATTCAAATACAGTAAAAGCACATTTTATCTGGTTTTGAATCTTTAAAGAGACACATCAGCACATCCTGAACTAGATCACATTATAAAATGTGTCTGTACTGTAGAGTGTTTTACATTTTGACCCTGACATCTCAGGTCACTACTTTGCCAAGAAGCCCGACAGTAAATTCTAGTCAGATGCCTGGATTTTCCATTCACTGATTCCTCCTAATGCCTCTCTTCCTCTCTCATCCATCTCTGTCAGCGACTAAATCCAGTGGAGAGTGACACCATGGCTTGTGGCTGAGACCAAGTCTGTGGCATTTGAGATGTGGAACTGGCCCCCTTAGAGCCTCCAACTTTCAAATGTGACATGCTTATGACTGAAGCCCGAAATAGTGGACTTTAGGGGAATACCGCTAAAGCCCCACATTTCTTTACTGTCTGCTTTCTTTCCTTTGCAGATTATGGCTCTATCTTCTCTCTCCCTCTTTTTCTCTGACTCGCTCTGCTACCAGCTTGTGTTCCTGTTTCCAGTCTCTTTGTGGTGTGTTGGGCTGAAAACACACAACCAGTCCTCACTTTTTCATAACTAGTGCAAGAGACAACTCTTCCTTATCCTGTGGGTTTCTTTCACATACAGCACAGCTGTGCATAAATGTACAAGTATCCCCTTTTTGAAAAAGGGGGACCATTAGCTAGGACTGCTCAAACAGATGTGGTGGCTTGTGGTACGTTGTGGCCGCAGAAATATACAACACACATGTAAACAGTCAGAAAAAGAGTCATAGACAATAAAAATTCTCAGGTGATAATATTAATTTCAACAATCTCTTCACTTCTCTGTTGTGTGTATGCGTGGAAAGCAACAAGTCCGACTGTGTACTGTGCAAAAGTGGATATGACATCCGTGTGCAGTTTAGTGGGAGTATATCTGAACCAGAGACCCTGCTATTTTACTCAATCCCCAACGGTAAAGCAGCCCCATCAATGGGCGCTCTATCAAGCACAGGATGAACTCTCTTGGCCTCAGTTAAATGAGCTATCAAGCCAGTAGTAAAACAATGTTTCAGGTTCAGAAGAGCATCTACCTCTTGTGTCATTTCTTGTCTCGAGTAGCCTCCAGCAGGTGCTAAGGTTTAACTTCAGAGCCGTGCTGTGCAATAACAGTCATGATAGTTGATGTTGGGGAGAGAGTGGGTGAGTCTGTGTGAAACCGCAGCAGGGGTCTCTTTAAGTACAGCTGAGCCACATCAGCACCTCACTTGAAGTTCAGAAAATCACACAACCTCTATTCCTCGCGCACCTTCCGGCAGGAACAAAATGAGTAGATGTCAGACACCACAGGAAAGAGACGGATTAACTTTATGCAGGGTGACTTTGACGTTTGTTTTGTTTTGAGTGGAGCTAACTTCTTATAGGGAGTAGATTTGACTAACATCTCATGTGGCCAGTAACGACAATGAGTATTTGCGCTTCTGAGGCCGTGAGACGCACGTCGCATCGCACTGATCGCTCTGCTCGGTGCAAAACAGTAGCTTACCATAAACAATCACTGTGGCTGTGGTGCTCCGCCTCTTTGCCACTATGTTCTTTGCCACACAGGTGTAGTTTGCGGTGTCAGAGAGACGGGCCTGTTTGATGATCAGGTTGTGGTCGATGGTGATGTAGAAGTTTCTGTCATCTGCAGGATCAATAACCTCCTCATTCTTTAACCACTCCACCTGAGAGGGAGAAACGTTGAAAAAGAGAAACAGAAAGAAACTGTGTTAAACAGAAGAAGTGTGAGTACAGTAGAAAGAAGAGGTTGACCTCATTACACTGCTGAAAAATCACATAAGAAATGTTTTTTCCTCTTCTCTGTCTGACTGCTTGAATAACAGTGAACGCCAGGATTAGAGCACAGCTGTTTATGTCTCTGAGGTGCTGCTACAAAAAGTCAATAGCTATCATGTTCTTTTTATTCTCCCCCTAGAACAAAGCGCTACAGTCGGCAGAGAAAAGAAAACTCTTCAATTCCTGAAGATGAGAGGCTCTCTGACCTTTTCTTATGAGTTTCATTCCCCTAAATGATGCTGATATTAAACTCCTGGAACTATCGCAGAACAGAGGACCTTTTATAGTCTTCATTTGGCTGTAAATCGCCATGATCCCTTTTCTCTTCAAGAGATATAAAGGTCTGGCCTTAGAATAACATGTGCCCCCTCATACTACCGCAGCCACTTTTCTTCCAAAATATTTCCTGGTTCTCTGGCTTGCTTCAAAGAAGCAGTCCAGTCATGAGGCAGACAGCAAACAGCAAACTTCCTGTATGTTATATCCCGCGAGGAGCCGGGCCCGATAAGAGATAAGACACCAAGGAGCAGCAGGCAAAGATAAGCAGAATGTTTATAAAGGGTCTTTCTTGTGAGAGATAAAGTATCTCAAAAGAAGTGGAGCAATAACCTGATATGAGTCTTGCCAATACATAACAGTCTGTGGGCTCACTGTTGTTGGATTTCTACACACTACACAGAAGCAGCATGTATGAGGCCAGAGATTTACAACACACAAGGCTTTGTTTCAGGACCAGCATTGTTAGAACTTTCGTCAAAAGGGAAGATGGAGCGATTGCGACATGCACCCGGCTATATGCACAAGTCTCGCCAGTATCTGCGTTAGCTTGACATGACATATCAAAGATGGCATCAGCGTCACACCTCAGTGAGGCTGCCTCCTCTCGTATCCAGTGGGAACACACTGAAGAGAGGCTGTGAAAGAAATATTTTCAATAGTTCACTTGACAATTATTTCACGCGCTTACACTAACACTTACATCGCAGCTCCTAAGACTCCAATCTCCATGACTACTTAGATGTGAGCACACACACTCAATGCAAACTTAATATCAGCAGAGCTTTACTGTAAACCTCTGTAAGCGTGATGCATGGTCTCTGCTGATTTGGTACTTATGAGTGTTTCCCTCAATAAACATGTATAAACTGAATCAATCTTGTGGAGCCAGGAAGAATATAATTCCCCTACCTCCTGTCTACTTGCGGAAATGTAACCTCGACCAGCATGACATAAGCAGTTATGTATGGGAGATGCATCTGTCCATTACTCAGAGACTTAGAAGTCATCCTAATTCCTGTAACTCCTACCACACAAAATAAAAAAAAGCGTGTTTTAATTATAATCTATAACCAGATGCCTGATGAAGCTGTATTATAACACAAAGGATGAAGATATCAAAAATAAAATAAATGTGAGTGAATAGCAGATGTCTTGGAATTACTACCCAAACATTGTCTAATGCAGTGTGAGAAGTCACTGTGAGAAAATAACATCCACATAAACTAAATACGTTGATGTTAAGTATGATAAATATATCATCAAATCAGTATCAGTTTCAGAAAAAAGGAATGGTCACCATTATACTGAATTTCTAAATGTGAGTTATGTGGGCTTCTGTGTGCATGTGCGTTACAATATAACTTTTCATTTTCATACATGAATCCAGCAAATATGCCAAATGTGACCACAAAGAAGGGGCCCTTTGTTTGGAGAACAAAAGATGAAGAGTTGACAGCGACCTGATTACTATTTTGTCTGTTCCTTGTTTCCTGTGTTATGCTGAAAAGCGATGGGACATAACTCCAATAAAACAAATAAAAATGATGCAAACAAGAAAAATGATGGCTTTGTTGACATGATAAATATTTTGTCTCTCAATGTGCACATCAGCGGGTGCAGAGCACAGGGCTTTAGGGAGTAAAAGGTCTGTTCTTAGAATAGAGTTTGACAGTTGATACAAAGAGGTCGTTATCCAATTTTGCACCAATCACAGAGGCAGCCTCTCCAAACGTGTTGTGTTCAGATGTCAAGAGCACTTTTAAATGAGAAGGTAATTAAAAATTGAACAAAAGAGCTTTTCAGCACAGATGGAGGGGTGGGAGGCAGACACGGTGACGAGGGATAGAAAGTGGTAGAAACTCATGTCAGAAGTGGGAACGTGTGTGTGAGAGAGTAAAAGTGAGCAACAGTTCACCCATCATTTATTCTGTACTGACTATAATTAGAACTCATTAATAAAGCCAGAGATGAAAAGGTAAGCCAGTCTCTACACCACACTCGTGAAAAGATTTTAAATGATTAAAATTCTGCAGTAGACTTCATCTCATACAGCACGTGTCCAACTTACTCTCATGCCAGCAGACTCAAACATGCACACGGAGATACACAGACTCGCACACACGTGGAAATACACACACACACTCACACACTCACAGCTCGTTAGTGTCTGATTGGCAGTGAAACATCCGGAGAGGTAATTGGCACATTTCTTGTCATTAACGAAGGGAAATTGCCACATGTCAGCTGTCATAAAGACTGAGATTCTTCCTATCTGGTTGGAGACAGCCAAGTGACAAAGAAAGAGACAGAGAGAAAGACTGTAGGACAGAAATCTAAACCTCTAGAGAAAGCGAAGGGGGGACAGAAACGGGAGAAATAAGACCGAGAGAAGGAAGATGAGTAAGGAGAAAAGCAGATGCACAGTCACCTGTGAGCCAAAAATATATAGAACATCAATGAGAGGAAAGTACAGACAAGAAAGAACAATGACGGGGAATGGAAACAAAAAGGTTACAAAGAAGAGACTCTGTTTTGAAGAGTTCAAGGCTACTGAAGAAAATAAAGACAGGTCAGAAAAAGATCTTGATGGATCAGTGACATGCTGCACATGTGTAGCACACGCATATGTACGTATGCGTGTGATTCACTTGAGCAGAACGGGTAGTAAATGGTAACATACAGTATTTAGCTTTGACTTAGAGGCTTACACTGACTCCAACTGGATCCTGTTCTAGATCCTCCCTTCTTGACCAACATACAAGAACAAGTCAACAACGTTGTAAAGCTGGTAACTGTCACATGACCATCTATCAATGATGGTGCCTCACTAGTAAATACAGAACTAGGACCACTTCATGGTCAAAGCAAGTTATAGATGACCACATGTTCTTGTTAATACAGAATAATAATAAAGATGTAAACAGTAGGATTACTGTTTTATTCTGGTAGAGAGGGCCAAAGAACATTGACCAAAGAGGAACGAGCCAAGCATAAGGCAATAGGTTGTTTGATCTAATAAAACAAGCATTAAAAAAGAGTCTCTTCAGACAATATGTGAAATCATCTTGAATGAGGTCACCGTTGACAATGCACTGTTTTCCTCTGCATGCATGTGCATTTCCTGAAATCTTTATGACCTATTATTGATACTGTAGAGGTAGTGGATACAAAGAGACTGACTTTATATCTTTATAAACTGATATGATAAATTTATTTGCATTTGCATCATTTGATAGTTGCCATATAGCGCGGTTGAAGTGCAGGATCCTGAATCAGGATGCAGTTTCAGTGCTCGTGTCACTGTCACTAGCAAACATAGCTGTAGGCTGTAGACCTGGCAATAGCAGTGACGTATGAATAACCACTGTGTGGGATGTTTCTGTGCTCTGCACTAATTAGCCCAATATACAGAACACACTGTATACAATCCACTCACTTGTTAAGAACCAATGCAGGGCAAAAACCATTCAGTACTTATTGCTGTTGTGTCAGAAATAGAACTTACAGCAGAGTGTGGGTGTGGGTGTGAAAAGCAAGAATGGGGAGAAAAAAATGTTCCACGGCAATGTGCAAGAGTCCTCTACAGAGAAGTCATTATGAGCGCTCCAGCTTCTCCACATGAAATCTAACTATCTATCCCATGTAATTTATTCATTTCCCTTTTTCACAGCATATATCCGTTCCAGGCTTGAATGACACACCTGGAGAACGAGCCACAAAAGGTTACAAACTGATTATTCAATCATTCACAATGAGACAACAAGCCATATGCTCTGCATCTGCCTGCATGACAAGTATGGAAATGTGAGCTGTATAAATATTAACAAGCCAAAACACACAGAGGTGTGATATCTTGAGATCTGATGGTAAAAATGTTTTTTATGTGTGCGCACTATCTGCATGTGTGTTTGTGAGGCTGTCTGTGGCGGAGCTGAGAGAGGGTGGGTTTGGGAGAGGGAAGGAGGATGGGGTTAGGTAACAGAGGTGGATCTGGACTGGATACTACTTTAGGAGTCCATACAGAAGACAGATCACTGAGACTCAAGCCAGGAATAATGACCTCCTCCAGCTGAGTCTCGCCTGAAGCTCTTCACAGTCTACTGAAGCAGAATAGTCATTTCCTAAACTAGCTCCAAATACAGCCAGGCACTTCATTTCTCTGTTTTCACATTCACATTTTATGTCTCTCTTCAAATATGATTCCTACAATCATTCACCACCCACAATAATAAGTGACATAAAGGTTGGGGAAGATTATGTTTTCACATTCTCATTTTGTCTATTTTTAGAGGACTGCATCATTTGTTTGATGGTGGATAAATCAACCTTGGTCCAGGGAACAGTTGATTTTATTTTGATGGCGATGATGTGACTACAGGATTTCTGCCATTAAACTGTACATTTTGTTTTTAAGCCAGCATTTCTGGTACATTCATGTGTGGGTGGACATGTCTAAATTTACAAACTGGCTGTGGAGAGGCACACCACACACATGCTGTGCCTATATACAATATTAAATCAGAAACTAGTACGAACCATTGCTGGAGTTACAGCTTTGCAAGTTAGAGAACTTGTGATGCACTGTGCACGCAGCCCTTGGTCTCTCCGAGCCTCCTCTGGCCTTTAGAAAAGCTTAGATGATAACTCCACCAAGAGAGAGGGCTTTTATGTTGTGATAGAGGTCAGAACTCTCTTGGTTTACAGTACAATCTTCAGGAGAAAGCATAGAAATTGTTGGAACTGTATCTTGGGCTCTGTGCAAACAGCTCAAAAATCTTTTTTAAATTGCTAAAGAACCAGCTTTCCACCAAATGAGAACTCTCTTGTTTACATCTCATTGCCAAGTTCAATGAAACTACCACCTGGCAGCCAGCAATTCACCTTCCCTATATAGGTTGCTTAGAGGAATGTCACCTTTTCATCATTCTGTGCTCGTCTGGGAACTGTAAGCAAATAACGTGGAGGAAAACTGCAATGGAAGCTGAGCCGATGTTCAAAACACGAAGACTGCCAATAATAATGAAGTCGGTCTTGCAGCCCATACAGTACTGGTTCCTCGGTTTTGTTGTCTTGTTAGAGTTAGATCCTTATTATTCTGGCCCTTAATGAAAAATGTTTACATGTAAATGTTTAAGGCAGTAAAAATGGGAACAGGAGACACCAAAGCTTATAATTGTTGGGCAATTAGAGTACATCGCAGCCTTTTCCTAGTAGAACAGAAATGATGGACAGGTAAGGGCCTGGAGGGCAATCTTTGGTTGGTTGCCTCAGGGATTTGGTCTGGCCTCCCGACACATTCTCTCCCATGGGTAACCTTAATAAAAAACACACTTCCAGTTTCACTGGGCAAGGAAGTGGTGTTATGCTTGACATTCCTGACCCATCATAACAACACTATGGGCCATTTTGACTGGGAGGACACACAAGGTGACCTGATGGGCTATGGTTAGCATCGCTTTGCCAATTAAGCAGAACTGGGCCTGAAGTCAACAAAAATCACTAACATTCACAAAGTATAGTAGTGTGGGAAAAGCGGATACTAGATTCCATAAAGCACAGTGCCAAAATACTTGAAACCCATTATTGGTACATTTATTCAATAACTAAAAGCGAGGGGACAAAAAATTGAGCTTAATAACAAAGTCTATACTGTCCCTACTGGACTCCGAACTCTTGGCTCTGGCTGCTGTCTGAATTATCTGTTTTCTCACTTCTCTGGATGAGGGAGTGTGAAGTAAAGATCTTTTTGTTTCCTGGCTTTCTTCTCGGGAAAGCCAGTGGACTTAATCATGGCAGCGGGGCCTCTTCCCTGCAGAGCATCAATGACTCGTTACCCATGATAACACGGCAGGACCCCGGCTGACTAAGGAGATGCCTGAATTAAAATCCTGCTTCCATGGAAACAGGCTCAGCAGCTCACAGGGCTGCATCACCTCTGAACTCTTGTCTTTCTCTCAGGGCTGTGACAAGTGCTCTGAAATGGAGATGCTGAGATGGAGATGGAGGGCATGGCAGAAGAAAGGAGACAGGGAGCAACAAAGCAGCATTCATTCCCAAAAAAGATTTAAGTCAATTTTATGAGCCCGCCACAAATTTTCGGTATGAAAAGACACCACTGTTACTTCTGTAGAGGCCCTTTAGGTTGATGAAAGGGCTTCATTGACGTATTCAAAGTGAAGGATCTGTGTTGAGCTGATGGAAAGTCCTCCATCCTCATATTTACCTGCCCTCACACAGTAAGCCAACATAACAGAGAAATAGTGGATAGTCTTTCCTGCCAAAACACTTCTCCCTTTTTCTTACAGAATAGCCTGACTGTTACATTTTCCTTCTGCTCCTTATTAAGTATATATCAACTATTAATGACTATGGAAACGCGTAACAATGACTTTTAGGGAGTCTAGTGAGTCTAATGTATTCAGACCAGGACTTTCAGATGACTGAATCCTTGTGCTATTTCAGAAACCTCACCCGCAGTATTTCAGTCCTCCAAGGCCAAAGTTCCATTGGTAATGGTCACACCGAGAGCCAAAATAAATGCCTGCTGCTTGTTTTCTTTCTGTGTGAGAGAGTGTGCGTTTGTGTGTCTGCGCGTGTATGTGTATTACAAAACTATCTGTACTTCAGAAAATCAATGTATCAACTAAAAATAACTCAAATATAAGGGCTAAGAAACCTTAGCCTGAAAAAAAGACGAAAACCTTCCACGTGTCCGATGGGAGCTGTTGTGTATGTTCAGTTCTGCAGCATCACATGTGTAAACCCAGATTCTTCAGTACAATGTTTAGTTTTCCTGCAGAAGGTTGAAGCCATGGCTTAAATAACTTGAACGGAATCCTAGGATGTCATTACTGTGGTGAACCATCATGACAACCGATAATGTGAATCACCAGAAAAGGGGGAAGACATAACCCTGAAACTGCAACGCAACAAATAGCAAAGTTCCACGCTATAATCTGAGCTCAACACTAACTGTGATTGGCATACTTTGATTCTACAGGACGTGGGAGTCTTAGCTATAAAAGTGCATGCAACTTGTCTAGAACAGCAACATAAATCTGCCATTGCTTGCAAACATTTCATTATCATGATATCAACTAAGAAGCCATTCAAGTATCAAAAAATTATTTTAATATTTAATCAACATTAGAAAAGTGTAATAGTTTGCAGCCCATTGTTTTATGTATGGACTTGGATTGCTGTCAAGACCCAAAATTACGAGTTGTCTTCACAAACTCTTACTCTAGATGGAAAAGAAGAAGCACAACGCATTACTCCCTCTTCCAGTTCACCGGGAGTGAGTCTTTGTCTTCCAGCTTTGTCAGCCATAAACACACTGTTCACTCTATAGAGTAGATGAACAGACTTTCAGTTACCATGCAAGCTTTTGGCAGCATATTATCACATGTGATGGAGCTATGTTAATGTCTTTGGCGGGACTCTGAACATGCATGTGAAAATGCAGGCAGTGCACACGCAGTGCGGCACACACACACAGTCAGCGCAGAATGTGTTTGCGTGCTGTTTTTTTTGGTAAAATTTTCATTAAGAAAACAGCTTGAAACCATGCCACACAACACAATGTCCATCACACACAGTCCACGTGCTTTAACAAAAGTGCTGTAAGTGTACGGGTTTTACGACTCCGCCACAGCCTGCCATCCTGCCATCCTCTTCCTCGCTGGGCAAAGGCATATAAAGGAACCACAGAGCGAAATGACAGCCCACTGGAGGCCTGACAACAACCCACTGGATGCAACCTCGACAAACCTCAACAGCTTCTCTCCCGCTGACTTCAGTCTCTCTCATCCTCTCGATATTTTTTTGTCTTATAGGAGAAAATTTGACAGATCTTTCCTTCACAACAGCTGCTACATATTTCCACAGATTCATATGTAACCACAGACTTAGCCCATCTGCTTTTTTCTGAGGCTTTTAGTCTGGCGGGCTTGTGTGAGAAAAGGCCTGACAAACACAAATGAAAAAGCAGCACTCAGTTTTGTCCTTTTTCACACTGAGGCAGCTATGTTAGAGTTGAGAAAAAAATAGGAAAAAATACTTGTGGAATGGCACTGTTGTCTTTTTTCATAGCCATGAGGTGAGCGTGGGTAATTAAAGGAGCTGAAAGTGTTTCTCTGTATACACACACACGTCAACTAGATATTAGAAGGAAAAGCAAACAGAAAACAATCACTGCGGTTACTCGGAATACGGAGAATGATGCATGCGGGGAGAATTTGAAGAAAGGCCACGCATCATCTCCTGAATTCTGATTTTAACAAGGTTACATTTTCTCAATCTTTGCAGAACTTTACAAACAGTAATGGGCCTCTCATTTGTTGAAGGCAGACTTGTGATGGTTAACTACTCTAAAAAACGTTATGCTTTATCAAACACAAATGCATAAACGTGCATAACTGAAAACACGTTTAATCTTGACAAATCTCTTGTGGAGCTTTCATGGTAAATCAGAAAGTATAGATGTGCCATAAGTGGACAATCCTTGATTTACAGAGAGGTGTCAGACAGATGACAGAATCAACTGTATTATATGGATGTTACAGCACACTATCAGACTGCAGACCGTATAAGGAGTTCCAGTCCCAAACTGTCATGCGTTTAGCCTGTCAGCACCTTCAACAGGGATAAATACTGAGCAGTTCCACTCACTTGACTCAGCTTTTCCAGGTCAATCACAATATTTTACAGTCCTTAGTTCAGTCTTTACACCCCCAACTCAAAACACCACCAAAGCCTCCCACTGCCCATCAAACTATCCTTTCATCCTCTATTTATGTTCCTGCAACCTCAACTGAGCCTTTTTCAAAAGCAGCTATAACAGTGTTCCACTGTGGGGCAGAGAGGAAGTGGAGCAGGGAGGAGATATTGGCTTAGCAAAGGTAACTCAGGGATAGAACTGGTGTTTTTTCCCACTCAGTAGATAATTACAATTTTCTCTCCTCTGACCAAATTGCAGGGACTGGTCGGCTTTCAGAAAATACACAAACAGCTTAAATAGCACAGGCAGTGCTAGTGTGGAAAAATGTGCTTATCTGTGCCTGGTGACGGTGTCAGATTTATCCTGATTTATTTCCATCTGAAATGGACTAAATACAGTTACTCGCATTTACCAAACATATGCTGCATACAATAATTATTATGAATGAAGCATAATTACATTATGTGCAAACAGGACATTTTGGCTGGGCTCAGTGTGAATATTCACATTATGCTAGCATTTCTATGGAAAACATCTACATGCATTTCACTACTTTTTAAACCAACAACTAGGGTGTACTGGTCGAGTTACATGACATCTGAACCTTACCTCAGCAGCTGGGATGCCTTCAGGTGGGCGACATTGGAGCAACACTTCCTGCTCCAGGGACACCTCTTTCCCAAGAGGTTCCTGGTCAAAGGTCTTCCTCAAGTCTACAAAGATCAGATGAAAACACATGTATGTATAGTTATTTACTTATATCTTGCTCACTTGAAGGCAAAAGATGAGAGCTATGTTTAATATTTAATGTTAAATTCATTAATTATAGCATTGGTAAACTAATGATGGAAAAAGACACGGAAACAGTGGGTATTAAAATCCTGTAAACAGTAACCCCAATGTATGTGTTCATTTTTTTTGCACCTTTAAAACAAGATAAATTGTTGTTAGATGAAAGTTAGATGAAAGGAAGATAAGGAGAACGGGTTGCTCTCTGGTGAAAAACCAATATTTTTGAGGTGTGAGAGCCCTGATGGACTAGTGCAGGGCAGGGATAGGGGTGCTGACAGGGCAGGATTACTGAAGTGTCATGCTACACTGGAACCCAAAGCCCATTACACATACAGTATATCATCACCTGCTGCACAGACTGACACTGGAGTATTGGGAGCAGCATCATCCACCACAAAAGAGGAGATAAAAGAAGAAAAGAGAGTTTCATTTCTACTTAGGAACTGTTGAGTCACTGAAGCGTCATATCTGCAAACAATCCTCCAATCTCCACCGCTAATATTCCCACAGCCTTAGTGATATTTCGACCAGATATATACACAATAGTAACCACATTTGGAGAGTGTGCCTCTCATTTACTTCTGATCTGAACATTTCTAACAGTTTCCTAATATCATTTCTCTTTTCTATCCACACCTCAGTATGTCCACGCAACAAAAGCAGGAACGATCCCGGATCAGCAGTATAATCTGTGTAAAGGATATGGCAAGTCTTCTTCACAGAGGGCTTTTAATACTGTAATGGGTTGCTATTGACATTGTGTGCTAACATAAAGAAGAGATTTATTATATTCCATAGCACAATGGGTTGGACATCTTATGTGAGCATAGTATAGACTGAAAGCACCAACAGATGTGAAGTGACAGAGACTGTATAGCAGAATCTGTACTTCATGCTCAAAGCACACTGCATATATTAAGCATTATGCTCTTGGGTACAATGGTTGTTGAGGTATAATAGGGCGCAGTGTCCATTGCTGTAATAGTAAATAAATGTTCTTTATTACTGAGAGATCTAGGCATATCCTACAGTAACTGTCACAAATGTATTTCCTCATTACTAAAAATGTATAAACATTTATTTTTATTCAGTAGTTATTACATGAGGGGACGTTATTTAGGTAACAGCGTTCCTGCAGGAGAAACTAAATAATATTCTCGTTACCATATACAGGATCAGACATATATTCTTTTTAGGATTCGTTTGTAAAAATCCTAAAATAAAAAATTCAATGAGAGCTTGTCTCCATTCAGACTGTGAGTGTGCGTGTCTTCAGGGGAATATGCCATAACGCCACATATTTTAATACATCATAGAAGCTGAAACGGTGAGTGCTGAATTGAAAGCAATTTCCGTAAATGTCTGGTATAAAAAAGAAGGAAGACTTGACTAGACTTAAGGCATATTCTGGGACATGACTTCATTGGTTTGATTGAAGAAGAAAACCACTAAAAAGGAAAGGAAAGGAAAGGAAAGGAAAGGAAAGGAAAGGAAAGGAAAGGAAATGAGGAAGCAAGGGTTTGAAATTGCAATACTCTAAAGAGATGTAGTTGTGCACTTTGATTTTTTCTATGTTAATCTTCTGGGGAGAATTTAGTCTGTCACTGAGGAGTAAGCCACTGCTTGGCTGCTCAGTGTGCAGCATTCAACGTGCCATTTGGGGGTTTTGAATGGATCATAATCACAGCTACTTACTGGAGGTAGTGTCCATGGTAAAGTTACTTTACTTTACTTTACTTTGCTTGGCAGACGCTTTTATCCAAAGCGACTTACAAGGAGCTAGCGCTGGGTGTCTGGCTCAGAGACACACCTGGTAGTGGAGGTGTAGTGGAGTGGAGTGGGTTAGGCGTCATCCCAGTCTGACGCCTAACCCATTGAGCCACCAGGCCACCAGTTCATGGCAGACTCTGGTTTGACTTAAAAGTAGAACAATGCAAACAATAGAAATGTAAAAACCTTGTTATAAATCTTACCTAGCTCCAAACAACAGAGACAAAAATATACATGCATGTATAAAATACTACTTTTTGGACAATTACATGGTCTTTTTATTGCCTTTTAGTGTAAAACCAAAGCCTGTCTCTGCCATAATTCCCATAATGTGGATTAATGTCTGCTTGGAACATTTGAAAGAACCTAAATTACACAAGAAATAGGTTGGTGTTCGAGAGTTAATGTGAAATACTCACGGTTTTATTACTCATACTTCTTGTAGCAGATAAGCTACAGCTTGTTAAACAGAAATTAAACACTCAATGTGTGTATGTGTTTTTCATCATGATTTGCAAACATTTGGCACTACTCTTAATGAAACACAGCATTTAGCATGAGGGTGAATATTGTGCATGTATTTCTTATTGGATGTGGGGTTTTAATTAAGTTTCCTCTCCAGAGTTTCTCCTTTCTTAGGTTCTCGTAACCCTGAATGGTGCTGCGGGACATTGTGTGGTGTGGAACCAGCTGAGTTGACATTCCTGTGGGAGTCACACCATTCACTCCTCGGGATACGGACATTGGGTGCAGGTGAAAACCCCAATAAGTCTTGAAGAGTAATCACTAGTGATAAAACTGAGGTTTTATTAATTATGTTGTAAAGTTACTAGACCACAAAAAAAACAAGGAAATCAATTTCTCAATTATCTCAGCAATCTTTTGAAAGACATGTCAGCTGATTTAATTAAGGTATTTAATTAGCTTCTATGCATATAATTTCATTGTTTCTCTTTGGCAAGCAATCACCGCACCCCAAAATGAAAGCTAATCAAAATGGTTTTGTGGAGGCAATCGTCACAAATTTACACATTCTCCCTTCCTGCAACACATAGACACTCCTCAACAATACATTTTGCTAATGCCAGCCTCTAAAACCCAGATCTTCAGCACAACAGCCTCTTCACTCTACAGCGCTGGCTCTGACTCACTGTCTGATTAAACTGTATGTGTTTAGATGATGAGAAAAGAGAGGAAAACAAGCCCAGTTTCCATTAGCCTAACGGGATAGAGTCTGGCTCTGACAAGAAGCCTGCCTGGAGAGAGCACCCAGTAGAGGAGCTAATCCATTCAGCAGAAGCTAATAGGAGGGAAAGAGGGGTCCATTGTGATTTGAGGGATAGGTTAGTGCTGGCAGGCTGCTCATCATGGGTGATTATAGGAGGTGGAGCAGCGGGAGCGTGCTCGGTGGGAGACTGAGAGGCATGAATCTGATTCACCATGCTAGTATAACAGTAGCAGTAATGAGGAGAGGCACTGGTGTTTGAAATGGAGGGCATACACCGAACACAGAGAAAACCTGTGCAGAAAAAAAACAGTGAGAAAGATGCAGAGAACAAAAATGAGAGTTAGATGGGATATAAAGCGAGAAGGACAGATACAAGACTGTTAACTGCCTATAAATGGAGGAGACCAGGTGGAAACTGTTGATAGTGACTTCGTACTGTGCTACCCCGCTGTATCGTGCAGATGAAGTCATTCTGACAGTGGCACTGATCTGGCAACCAAACATTAAGCTCAAGTGATATCCCCATCCAGCCCTTTACAGCAGAGACAACAATGCATCTGATGCAAACAGCACAGAACACACACAAGTGGGCGTCGCCCTTTCTGTGCGTCGAATCAAAACAGACACGACAGAGCTGGGTGGTGCGCGTCAGTCACAGAGCTTCTAAATGGTTCTGACAAGGGTTGAGAAGTGCGATGATCTAAAACAGTGGTTCCCAACCTTTTTCCCAAGGGACCCATATTTTTCTAGACGATTCTTCGATTTCCCCCCCCCACCCACCCGGAGGCGATCCCGTAACATTTGCTGGGCGCGGCGCATCCAGCACCACCCCACCACAGTCAAGCCTCGAGGTGAAAGTTTGATAACAATGCGAGTTACGCAATGTGAGTTACGTTGCGGTACTTCATCTATATCACAGTTGTACTGTTGCCATGTCTCTGGGGTTTCATTGTGTTTCTGATTTTGAGTGGCAGATCATTTTGGCAACGGTTAAAAATGAGCTCAAACTTCAGAGGGAAACAGAACGTTCCTCATTAGTTGGAAACAACTATGTTGTGCTCTCCAGTAGGAGGACAAACTCACAGGCAAAGAACAAATGAGGACCACCTACAGGAAAACGAGGAACACACGCTTAAACATTTGCTGCAGTCTCTCTAGTATGTGTACACTACTGAGCCTCTTCCCCTCGTCTGCATGGTTTCTCCACATCTATACTGTACACAGGGAAGCTGATTCCAACGCCACAGAGTTTTTAAGAACTCGAGTTCAAAGGGACACTCGAGTCCCATGTTAGCGAAATGCTTTTTTTACACTTCTTCTATCTCCAGAATCTATAAATCTGTCACGATCCTCCAGTGAATCTGTGAGATGCATTTCCTTGGCAGCCTAAATATTTTGTTTGGAGAGGAATACAAAGATGAGGGAGAAGATAAAGACTGAATAACGGTTTGGAGCGAGGGATCAAAGAGGGGAGCATACTCACAGGCGATGCGAACATGGGCTTTGCGGCTCTTGGTGGTCCCGGCGGAGCTCCAGGCCACACACTGACACCAGAAGTCCTCCGGCCCAAACAGTTCCTCCACCTGCTGCCGAGTGATCTCTATGCTGGCCTCTCTCACTACAAGGCCTGTGGAAGTGTAGAGAGGGCGGGGGAATGACAAAACTCACGTTAGTACACAGCAACAGACTGGCGATCGGTGAAAATGACTGAAAAAACTCCAGCAGAAACAAACGAACCAGTTGATACCACATACACCAACCTCACACAATCCGTCTGAATAATGTTAGTGCTAAATCCCAACAAACAAATCAGTACGATTTACACCAGTCACATCACATGCTTCGACTCTGGCCACAGTTCTAGAGCCGGAGCATCGAGCTGTTTGGCTCTGGGCCCTGTGGGGAAAGATTGTCAGCGTCATGGCTAACACAATCCTGTTTGCTAACTCCTCTGATTACTGCTTTTCTGGGTGCCAGGACCCAAACAAACAAATCATCCCCAAAACAAATGCCTCTACTCAGAGCTGCGTCTACTCAGAGCTGCCCCTCCAGAGCCGATTATGCTGCTACTTCAGTGTGTGTGTGTGTGTGTGCTTACGTGGGAGCATGTGAATTGAATGCATGCGTATACATTCGATGAACATATGAATGTGTCCCATGCAGCAGTTGGCTTTATTTAACCTTTACTAGATCATCTGTTTAGACTGTTAGCTGACTAACAGGCACAGTTCACTCACACACTCAGACTGTTGGATACATGGATATACGTCGGAGTTCATAACCCCATTTGTTTGACGAGTGTGTTCAATAAAGACATAAAACAGCTGTTTTTGCCTAAATGGTTAGAAACTGACTGAACAACACATTGACTAATTTTGTACGTGCCATGCGACTGAATGTTACTTTCATGCTCCACACATCATTGTAGGTTTGTATGGATCCAGTCTTCTCTGCCATGTCTATTTTTTTTTGCAATCTAATTTAACATTATAATATCTGCATGTGATGTAATATTGCTGAACTGAAACATGTGTACGTATCTTAGTGGTCATTCATCCTGCTTCTGTGTGTATTAATTACCATTAACCTTCTACTCTTTATCTGAATTAGAACCACTGAATTTATGCAAAGACTCTATGGTTATGTATCTCAATGAAAAATGCAAAGAGACTGGGAAGATTAAAAATGAACATGCCATTTTACTTCAGGTTCATCGCATTCACACAGCCTTCTTGTTCTGGCACACACACCGGGAGAGTGTCATCCCACACACCAGCTTAGCTCTCATGTAAAATTTACACAGGGAGCCGACACACTAGAAGCAACCGCGTTTGCTATGTGTGAATTTGCCTCCGCCGGTATACTGTACGTACTTGCATGTGAATCCAGGGGTACTTGTCTGTGGCTGTCTGTACCTTACGCCAATGTGATTGCGTGTGAGATCATATTATTTGAGAATGTCAAGAATGGACGTGATGCTGGGAGAACATCTAACACAAAGCAGCAGAGGAAAAAATCAATAGTGGAAACAATAAAGATAATTCTCTGAGGGTGTAAAATGCACGCCAGATTCAGCAGTTTTTTTCTATGCACCAGACTGTTTCTGAAGAAGGCTCTAGATCAGCAAATTATCTGTCTTTTGCTGTTACAATAGGCCATCTGAGCTGATGATGATGTGATAAGGCTGGATTCAAATGTTTCCCACACGATACACTTGAAACACATCTGAAGCATCACTCTGGAGAAAAACTCGGATCTGAGCGCACTGACCTCACCCGGTGATTTAATATGTTTGCTCAGCTCACAGCTTCTGGTACTTCTCTGTACAGCATTACAGCGGTAGCAAGCAAAACAAAACAGGCGCAGAGTTACAGTTACGTGCAATTTGTGATCGAGCGAGCGCGGACCATGTCGGGGGCCAGCGATGAGGGGCTACTTCACACCCCGTCAATGTGGCCATTATCTGTAGACATTATTCTACCATATGACCATTTAACAGCCAGATGAACTAGGGATCCTCATTGGAGATGACTCATTATTAATGTGGTCATTAAGGGAAGCTAGCCTTGCTCTTGCTTGTTAGCACTGGCTAACTTTATTGATCAGAGCAGTCAGGCGCAATTGGAGGAATCGGTGGCTGAAGGCGAGCTGGAGGAGGAGGGAGGAGGTAAGTGCTCTGATTATCTCCCCAGATGGACACAACTCCTGTTTGATCTTCTCGCTCATATCTCAGAGAGAGAGTGACACGGTGTCTCCAGTGCATATTACAGTAGCTGGGCCTACTTATAATTAATTTGCTGCTCATTTGCTCAGATCAGTGCTCCTTTTTGGCTCAGTGGAGACTACAGCCTTCCCTCGACACCAGGAGGTAAACGCGACTACAGCTGAAGCCTCACTGTGGAGAGCGCAGTTTGTACAAACTACCATCGCACTTTGTTGTTTCTCACATTTTCATTCTTGCTCACTGCTAGATGACATTTGGTGCATTATCTGAATTTATGCCGTGTGTCCCCATTATTTCATGCAAAAAAAGGTCTCAATTCACATCAGACTACTTCATGGATGCATGCTCACACAGATCAAACCCGCCCGCTTTTTTTTATCCCCAGCAGAACTTTAACAACAACAAATAAACTCTAGCTCTGGTGTGATACAGTCTGTCAGCAGTGTAAATATAACTTTCTTTCCCTTTGCCGTTTTTTTAGACAGACACATATTTTATTGGGTTAACTGGCTTCTGCTCAGAGGATAATCATATGCAATCAAATGGTCTATTATTTTCTAAATGTAATCACCTGCTATTTAGAACGTGATAATGTCCAATTACTCTACTTGAAATGGTAATCGGTTTTATGTACTATATGTACTGCTGTTGTTCTTTTTTGTGTGTGTGCGTGTGTGTGTGTGTGTGTGTGTTGCAGTTACTCCATATGGCCCTGTGTATGTCACTTCCATTATATTAAAGTCTCTGGATGTTGCTTGTAATAGCATGAGGTCTTTTGAAAAGCCACAGTGGAGCTGAAGGTGACTGTTTCATGCTGCCATTATCGAATCAAGTCCCATATTGCAGATTGCATTGCGCTGCTGGTGCACAAATTGTGCTTTTATTCATCATGACATAAACATCCCAATAGATAAGGACAGTCATCTCTATAGGTTTACAATTCCAAAGTTTCAAAGGGTGAAATCATTTTCGGTTAGAAAATGTGAAAGCGAGAGTCTATCTGACGCTTGAATCCCTCATTTAAAATAAATACTAAGCTTGTCACCCAATACATATATTAGGTGATTTTAGTTACTTAGAAATATAAAATACAAAATAATTGTTGGTGTTAGTAGATGCAATTGTAGCTGGAATAGCAACTGAGGGTTTGTATGGATATTTCCCTCCTTGTTTTCTGAAATAGTCGAGCTCCGTCAGGCTGAGTGGGGATTGTGGGGATCGACGATGGCTTTCAACTGAGGCATAATCTTTTAATTTCCTTATCACTGATCTGACTGTACTCTGAGGAACTGTGTGTCTTGGAGATATTTCATATCTATTGTCTCACCTGAATCTTTTATCACCTTATTGAATTCATACTCAGTTATCCCTCCTCCTGGTTCACCCACCTTCCGTCTGGCTGTTTGTTTTAATATGCTACATCTAGAAACACCTTCTTACACATGCAAAGTATTACGTATATGCATTTGTAATTAATTTAGCAAATTGTATGGTGATCTGTTTTTATTTTGATATGAATCAGTGAGGCATATACTGTACATAAGCATGCACATTGTCATAGGTGTATCACATATCTGGAGATGCAAAGAGCTCAGGGTCTAGAGGATCTGCAGCTCCTGTCCTCACTCTGGCTCTGCCTCAGTCTCTTGCACTCATTGATTTCATTATCTCTAATTTCATCTTATTTTCATAAATTCTTACATGAAAGTGAGACAGAAATGGGGAGGACAGAGAAAAGGTTAGAGAGAAATAGATCCCATTTCTTCAGGCTACAGTAACAGTGGTATTGACCAGACTGACTAATTTCTATCTGTGTTCCTTTTCTGTCAATCTGGGGAAATCAGAGAGCAATGGTGTGGGCTGAGGAGCTACACACATCCACTGAGCTCTAGAGGTGGTGTGTGTGTGCATTTTTTTGGGTGTAAG
This sequence comes from Microctenopoma steveboyesi, assembly GCA_032359275.1. NCBI lineage: Eukaryota > Metazoa > Chordata > Actinopteri > Anabantiformes > Anabantidae > Microctenopoma > Microctenopoma steveboyesi. Next base: position 7,969,732 of record JAUMHF010000004.1, on the reverse strand, counting down.
AGCATAAATGAATAAATATCTGAGCAGTAAATAGCCTGTGGATATGGCTGCATAGAGTGGGTGCATGTATGATGTGTGGGTTGTTTTCTATGTTGATGCTTTTAGCATAAAACCTCCTGACAAAAAGGCTAAGAGCCAATGCTACCTTCACCCTCTGATTTGTCATAATCAAAACCACAAAACACATCCTCAGATCTGTAAATTCTTCATGAAGCATGCTAGGTCAAAATGCAAAGATGTCATTTTTTTTACCAATCCATTTGTATTTCCGCTGACGGCAACACTGTTTTTGTACCTGCGTATTGGCTTTTGTATCTTGTACCTGTGCTGAGCTCTCCTTTTGTACATACTGTTACCTGTGATTTTCAGAAACTGCAGTTGAGATATATTTTTATTAAATATTTAAGACACAGCATGTAAGAGAATGTGCGCCGACCACAAAAGTGTATGTGGGTTAGGGGTAAGCGAAGTAACAGCTGTCTGCATGCCTGTGTGTCAGCATGCCGGCGTGTGTGGCAAAACAGTGGGATGAAAAGGGTAAATGCGATGTGATTGGTACCTGTAGGCGACAGAAAGAACTCAATTTCCAATACAGCAGCTTAATGTAGCCAATCAGTGCTGGGCTGTTGTGTGTAATGGCTCTGGTGCCTTCGGGGGCAAAATTCTGTCGAAAACAACCCTGCCGGAGCTTCACTACCTTCACATCCTCTAGATCCTCACAAACATGTGCATAACCGGCACACTCAAAGGCATATGTACCACAGAAGTGATGGTGATAGTTTGCAAAAAGGAAGCAAAGTTATCTTTACTGCTAATGTCTTAATAAGGTGGCGCCACAGATGATATTATATCATAAACTGGCTTGTGTGGTTGCATATATATATATATATATATTATTATATTTCCTGTTCATCAGATCATTACATGCTATAAGTTTAAATTTGCATGTATATAACATCGACTGTGACCTCTCTGTGACCTGACTGCCTGACTCTGTGTTTATTTTCCTAAGAACTGATACAAGGGATGACGATGTTTGTGTCGTGTTCTGCTTTACAGTTTGGTTGTCGGTCAGGAGCACCCCAGGGAACTTAGATTAGATAGAACTTCATCCAGGAGGTTTTTAATCTTGTGTAACAGAATTGTTCTAAAGGTACACTACACAAGTTATGCTGTAGAAGGTGTAATTGAGGAATCATTTAATAATCATTTAGTATTAAAGTTTAAAGTGAATTTAAAGTCCAGACTTCTAGTGGTCTTTTGAAAGTTTATAATTACACCTAAATGTTGAAATAAATAAATGTTGAAATAAATGTTGTTGTGAAATAAATTTTGCATCAGCAGTGAACGTCAACACATCACAAGATACTGTTATAATCATAAAATGCATTATGCATTTTCAAATGCAAATTATCGGTATTTGAATAATTTTCCGAATGCAGGGTTTATTTAGATGCACAATTGAATATGTATAAATGTGAATTGTTCACTGACCAGAGTTCTCATCAACCCGCTCCTCCACAGTGTGCTCCTTCTGGTGAACCCACTCGCTGTTGCACTTGAAATAGATCTGGGTGGCGGGTGTTGCCTTGCAATACAGATTCACTGGCTTGTTCTTGACTATGTAGGCCTCCTCTGGTTCCATCAAAAACACAGGCAGCGGCTCTGGGGGGTCTGAAGGGAAGGTTTCTGGCAGCTCGCTGAGACCAACAAAGTCATCGTCAACTGTGAAGAGAGACAGTGACATAGAAACAGATGAAAGGCCGTAGTGAGAAAGAGAAGTCGAGAAAAGATCCAGAAAATCTCCGAAGACACAGTGGGACAGTGTATTATAACCGCAGTCTTTGCACTGGATTATCCATTCACACAGCACACAGTGAAATCCCTATCATTTGATATTTTGGAATGTTTACACAAGTGTATTTTAGAACACGGGAAATTCTGGGATTCCTCTCAGGCAATGAGACTGTGCCTGGATTTACAGAAAGTGGGCCTTGCTTGGTCTAACCACAGGCAGCTACTGCTGAGAAACGAGAAAGAGGCAGAGGCACTGATGAGAAGTAGAGTTCAGAGGTGGATACTGAGAAGTTGAAGTTACAAGCTGATCTCTCGCTGTCTCCCATTTTCTTTCTTACTCCCTCTCCTTCTGTTTGCTTTGTCTCTCTCTCTCTTTCTCCTTCTCTCGCACGCACACACGTACTGTATGTGCACACACATATGCAGCAGATCTAATGACCTCAGGCTTTTGGCCCAGTTTGTGCCATTCCTCGGATACTTCTGCAGCAGACAGATACGCTTCCCTGTAATTACAACTCCCTTTCATCTCCCTGTCTTAAATAACATACACACAACCGAATGAGTGTGCACACTCGCTCACAGTGGCATAAAACATTGCAAGCACACAAATATATGGGCACAGACCCCCACAAGCAAGCACAGCTAACTTTCAAACTCTTTGAAGAGAGGAGGATGAAGCCTATTGGCCACCCCATTTGTCACCTCCAGAACTGTTCTATTCTTACCATCGAACCGGTAGACATCAATTATTCCCAAGAGTGAAAGAAAGAAGGCAGAGTAATAGAGACAGAGATACAGTGGGAAACAGAGGGAGGAAGATCACAGAGACGGTGGAAGTAACTGAAAGTAACTCAGCCAGACAGACGTAGATTGAGACGCTGGAATAGAGTTGGGCAGGCAGACAGAAACATAGCACAGGGAGAAAAAAGAGGCAGACTGTTCAGATAACAAAAGACTTTATCAACCAATCAGTAATTCTTCCATGTCCTTCTGTCTACCCGCCTCCCGGTACTATGTGGACAAGCTGGAGCCTTGTTGTCTGACAGAGGTTGCATCCTGGATGCTTTGGGAGCACTAAATAATGTCTTGGCTGAGCAGATATCTCCCCACGATGTCTCCCTAATGTTATCTCTCCCTCCATACCTGCCGCAGATTGAAGTTGATTGCTAGGAAATGAAAGGGCAGGGGGAAGCCAATCATAAAATGACCAAAGCTATCCTCACCACACAGGAGGAAGATTTTCAGTTATGAAACTGTTTGTGTGTTGGTCTGTGTGTGGGTTGTGTGTACGATGCTGGGGAATATTCCTTTAGTAGGTTTGTGAGTGTGGAAGAAGTTGAAACTTTTAGCCTTTATTTTTTGTTTTCTAACATGCTGCTAATTGAGTAAAGGCAGTGAAGCCTCAAGGGACCTTTAACCTTTAAGAATAACCAACCGCTCACACAGTGTTTGTGAATGCAGTGGAGCAAGTTTATTAGTTGTTTTCATGTACTGTCTAAGTAAGAAAAACATCCTGTATGTTTTCATGTACGTAGGTGATGACTCCTTAATGTTTGAGTCTATTATAGCAGGCCTCGACTTGGTCTGTTCTCCTCTGGGCCATAGTCCTCAGTCCACCCACATCCTCAGCCAGGGAACCCTGACCCAGAAAACACCAAAGAGAGCCAAGGAAACTCATTAAAGATTGTGTTAGCCTTTTTTCACCCTCCATTCCCATTATCTCTCCATCTCTGTCTCCCTTCTGGCTCCCTCGCTCTGTCGAACTGTGAGGCAGAGAGATCTGAAACAGCCATGAAAGCGTGGCTCCCTTACACACACAGAGAGAGAAGCACGCCTCCTATGCTCGCTCACACATACGCCCGCACAAGCATTAATGCACACAGAGGCACACACAAAGTCGCTTACAGATATTCGAATTCATCAACTTCCTCAGTGCGAGAAATAATAAATTCAAGTGAATGGAACTAGCCCTCCAGTGAAAAATCGGTCCATAAATGAAAAAAGAAACCACATGACAAAATGAAAGAGCCTGACTCTTACCAATCACATCTCTCCCCCACAGCACCCAATAGTCCTTCCCTGGTGAACAGAATACTGAGAGTAACAAGATGCTCACAGAGCAACACTACTTTTTTGTGGCTCCCTCACTCACTGCTTCAATTCATATGCAATCAGAAGATAGTTACCAATAGAATAGTTTAGAAATCTACAGGATGCATCAACATGTTTGTGATTATAGCCTGTTTGTGAACACACACACACACACACACACACAGGACCGTTTCTGGGTCTGTGGAGGCCCTTTGCAAGATTACTTTGGGGGCCTCTGTTTTGAATAGATATACCAAATTTAAACCTTTCAATTATCTGCATCTGCATCATAGTAGGGTTTCAAACCTGAAACAAAACACGATTCAAGATTTAAACAAGATTAAAAGCTGATCCACTGTTTCTATTTTTTTGTTTTATTAGATTCAACAATTCGTTTTATTATATAATGAACAAAAACAGATGTAAAGAGCAGAAGTGCCAACAGTTTATAAAAGTTTCTGTCGACATTACAGAGCAAACATAATCTGAGAGATATTTGAAATACGTTTATTCTAATAATATAAGCAGTAGGTTAGGGGCCCCCTAGTGGCCGCGGGGCCCTATGCCTCTGCATAGTCCTCATAGCGCAAGAAACGGTGCTGCGCACACGGCTGCTGTGTGCAATGACACTGACAAGTGAAGCGTAGATCGACATACTGCTGCATTACACAACAAAAACATTTCCACCCTTTTAGTGTCATTATCTTTTAACTGGAACATTAATACGCTATATCTCCACTGTTTAATATGCAATATGGATTTTTCCAAGCATTTCTAATTTCGTGGCTTGATATTAATCAGAAATTGCCCCCATATTGGGTGTTTAAAGTTTAATGAAATATGTCCTCCAAGCACTTTTATTTAAATTCTATTTTGCTCTGTAATTGGGGTGAGTTTTCCTAATTCATATTGTAAGTCTTATTAGTGAATATTTTAGGACTCAAATTAAATATTAGTTGAATTTTACATCAGGTCCACATCTCAACTCAAAAAAGTTTTGATAAATGAGTTGCATTTGGCCCCCAAAATAAAGTTAATGACTAGATGAAATTTGCCTTCTTGTATTATCAACGGATTTATCGGGTACAGTGTGTAATGGTACAAGGAAAAGCTATTTAAAGAAGGATTAGTATTAATTTAATTAATCCAACAAAGAAGGAGTGAAGAGAGGCAAATAATGGCCGTGGTTATCAGCCCCTACTTGGCTTGAGTTGACTTTTATAGCTGTTGGAGTTCAGCAAAAAATGCAGTCATCAAGGCATGACTGCATTTTGGACAAGTCATGAAAGGGTCTTAAAACTTCCACAGCAACACGTTAAAGCACAGAAAGACAAGTATAACACAAGTACAACTCCCAAACCAGGCACGTGGCATAAAGTCACAGAAAATCCCATCCAATGGAAGAGGTCAGAGTGTCTCACCATAACCAAATAGATCTGTCCAATGAGTTTGTATTGACAGTATTTACTTTAATTAAGACCCAACATGGGCTTAATTAGTGGTTCAATAGTTTCCAAAACTGTCTGTATAGAGAGATCATTGAGTATACCTTAAAATGAGCTATAATAGTAAAGTCTAAAGACGTATTTCTCCTCAATCCTACAATCAATACACCACCATTACTGGACCCTCAGTTCATTTGTCACATTAATGAGGTCTATTGTCTTGATAACAGTGAAAACCAATGACAGGAATTTCACAGTTAGCCACTGTAGAAGGTTTAAGATATTACTGTATCACCTTTTTACTTGAAATTCAAAGACTTCTTATGCTCACATAACAAACTGTATAGTTTAATACTAAAAATGACAATTACATCTTATAGAGATACACACAAATGGAGTTGGAAATGCCGATAATGATGCAGTGCCACAGTACATACAAAATGTACACTTTACAGTATATAAAGCACCACCAGTGTGAGGCCATATCTAAAGTTACAATGAAGGACCATGGAGGAAAGGTCTATAGCACTATAATGTATCTACCACGTGTCCTCCTGTGCTATATACCTATGATCAGTATTAGAAAGGTTTTATTTCTTACACGATGCATCATATGAGAATGTTTGCGATAAGACCTTTTGAATGCTGGGCTCTGACACTAGTAAGCAAGATAAGCCCTCTCTATTCTGTCTGTATTGAAGCAGATTTATTGCCCTGAGGAAAACCACTGTATCAGTGGGGCCAGTGTTTCCTTTCCATCAGGGGAGAGTGAAGCATGAACAGGGAAGAGCGCTGGCATAAATATTCCTCCCTCTTCATTCCTATTTTATCATATTTGCCCTTTTCACCCTCTCCTATTTCTTCTGGCCTTTCCTTTTTCTTGCCACTCGTCCACGTATGCATTCCTGCGTGAGAAAGAGACAGATATCGCTAAGTGGGTGGCTTGATAGCTGGACAACTGGGACTTTTACTCAGCGATGTTTTGTTATCCAACAGTGTGGAAGGACAAGGTGAAGCTGAGTGGTCAGGCAGAATAAAAAGCCACTCAGTTGTCATGTCAATTGAAGCATGTTAAATAGACTGTCAATCAGATCTACCTATAAATGTGCTTTGAGCACGCCTACCCACTACATTGAGTGAACATAAATCAATGGTAACGACTTTCTCTAGTCAATACTTGTTAGTATTGGATTAAGTAAAGACCCATGCATCCCAGTGACTTAAATCATTATATATGGTTGTTGTTTTAAAAGCAAAATCCTTCAGAAGCTCCATGAGAAAGAGGCAAAATGAGCACAGGCTTCCGTCCACTCTGTCTCTTTCCAGCCGAGTGCTTTATACACACTAATGTGTCTACACGCATTGTCTGCAGGGCCCCATCTAACGCTTGGCTGCAGCAGGTATTTATTGATTACTGTTAGTGGCCAGTGACCCCTCCCTCGCTCTGTCCTATCTGAGCCTCTCTGCTGGGGCATGCTGAGTGCACTCATATTTCATCTCCAGGGAATCCTGCCATCACAAAACCTAGCAGGGGAGGAGAAGTCAAGAAAAACAAGCAGACATTCCCTAAAGTTAAAAGTCAAGTGCCTCCCATGTTAACCTCACAATTAGTTTACAACTCATAGTCATTCCACTGCAGGCCAGAATCACAATAATCTGGAGAGCCCTCGTGCACACATAAGCCACCGTATTAACTGAATCAGGGCATTATAGCATTTTAGAAAGGTCCAATGTGTGATGTGTCTTATCTTTACCAGCGAATGCCATGTAATTGGAGATAAGGATCTGCACAAATTGATTTAGCTAACTGTGATAAGATGCAGAGATGCAGCCCAAAAAAAAAGCAGCTGTTGTGCGAAGTGAGTCTGAGGATAAGCATTTAAATCGAAACAACCAAAAACATGCATGCAATAAAACGTGCCCTGTGTTTTCCCTTTCACTAACAACCTCTAAGGTTCCTAAGAGGACAGAAATCCAATATAAAAGAATATGAATCAGTCATAAAGGTGCGTTTTTTGGCACAGCCAGCCTTATCGTTCTCACTGTGGATGCTTACATGTTCTTTCTGTTTCTTATCCCTGACCTTCACTCAGCCCGTTATGGCTGCTCTCTGGCAGGAGGCAGCTGGTGGTTGCCAGGGTCATGCTAGGCATTGGCCACTGCTGGTCCAGTCACATCACAGTGCCAGGTAAGACAAGGTCAAAGCATCATCATAGGAATCAATGCTTACAATTTTATAAAGATATACCATTTTAAATTACCATCTTTTTACACAGCTGGAATTTACTTCGACTTTTGTCCAGATTTCACTTCACAGATATAAATGTTGCTGTGCTTGCTGTCACAGGAACATACTGTTCACTTCAGTTATCAAGGTCATTTTGCAAAAGAAAGATTGATCAGACTTTTCTACTGATAATAAAAATTTCAGATAAAATGTAAATGGTAGGAAACTCACTATAAGTGAAACCAGAATTACTATCAAAAAAGAAACAAAATCAACAGACTCATAAGACATTTTTATCCATATTTAAAATGTTAATTACTAGAGGTGAGCAGCTGCAATGTTCAACTAACAGAGAGGAAGTAAAAGTATCCTGGAGAGAGGTTCAGATTCATATTTTATCTTCTGTTTTATCTCTCACTCACGGCCATAACAATCTCTGTTTTTCCACAGCTTTCTAAATGTTTCTTCTCACTGTCCAATAGTTATGGTTTTCCAATGTGCTCTGTGCACTGTACATTCCCATCCTTCCCCTTGCCCTCCCTGTACTTGCTCTCTCCTGGATGAAAAGCCATTTTGGTGGTTGATTGGAGAATGATGCTCCTACTTAGAGAGTCACTCCATCAGCACCAAGAGAGGAGAGGAGAGTGCAAGGAGAGAGAGAGAAAAGCTCAGGAGGAGTAGTGGCTCCCTGGGGCGTTGTAGCTGTGATGGGTGAGCTGTCAAACGCCCCATTGTCCAAATTACCCAGCAAGCACCATGTCACCGCCCGGGACTAATTTACGGTACAGCAGAGACATCGCTCTCTGAGTAGAGTCTGTGAGATACAAGAGTGAAAAGAGGTATAAGGAACAAGTGGGGGGTCCAACCTAACACTTTCCAAAGAGGTGCAACAGGGCTTCAAACACTGACAGTACAATACAAACCCCAATTAACTACATGCAGCTTTAATGTTTGCTGTCTTTATGCTTCATGGCTTCAATGACAGATGTCAATATGAATATGTGCCATGCTCCTGTGCCTTCCTGCCCACCCACTGCCTGCTGAACACAGACATTCACTGGTGCACGAACACAAGCACGGCTTTAAGGCTGCTATTGCATGCAGAAACCCATTGCTTGACTTCACTTGCTGTCATAATGACTGGTCCTTTTAGCACAAACTGGCATGCCCATTCACTTGTCATATGTCACATCCCTGGGTGCTCAAAGCCAGACGGGGCCATCACCCTACACCACACTGACCAGTGGGCCATGGAGCAGACCGGTTCTTGTCAGTGGAGATGTGTCGCACTCTCTGACCCCTTACTGTGCCCAATAGCTTTGATGTAATGCCTCTACTTTGGTTAATTGGCCCAGAGCAGCAGGCAGCCCCATTCTGCCCCCAATGAAAGGACAAAGGATCCGGGTGCAAAACATACAAACAGCAAGATGACACAATGACACATAACCATGCCATCAAAAAGAAAAAGGAAGCAATGTATGATGAAACAAAAAACTCAGCGGTTTGTTAGTACACATTTATTAAGCTAGCATGACGGCTGTATTGATTTCTGTTTTCATTAAAGTGTCATTTGTCAAAAATATCAAGAGAAATAGATTTGTTTTAAAGTAAGGCTCCTCATTTACCATTTAGCCCTACCGCAAGAGCTTTGCATCATCTTACATCTGTAAGAGACCAAAATATGAATTAATTAACTATTTCAGTTTCTGTGAAAAATTACAAATCCTGAAATGACAAATGAAACTAATCTGCATATCAGTCTTACTTCCACAAGACTAAAAGCAGCAAAGCTAGTTCCTGGCGTGTTTATACCATGGATGGGCAGCTTGCTTTCCTTTCATGGAAACATTTTTGTCCGCTGCAGGCAGCTGGTACCAGCAGAAACAACTCTTTGACTGTTTTATTCAGATGCATAGCGCAGTGACACAAGCAACCCAGTATGTTTAAATGACCGATTTGCAATGCTAAAAGACATAAACGTATACATGTAGATGCTGAGAGATAGAGGAAAAAGGCACTTAACCAGTTAGTGTGTTCCCAATACATGACTGACATTATGCAGAACAATATGTACTACACACATGTACACACACACACACACACACCTTGCATACTGGGCAATGTTTCCAATAGCACTCAAAGTCCAACCCTCCTTGCACAGAAAAAATCCCTGGCAGCACTTTATCTGAAGGACACTACAGTGTGGAAGTGTGTCAGAATGTGTGAGACACAGTCCCCAGAGCACAGTCTATTCTCCATGTCTGTCACTGAATCTGTCTGCCTGCTTATTCCCCTGAGACACACGAAGACATACACGGGCTACATGCACAAATCAACCTCCTAAATCTCATTCTCGCTGTTGTCAAACAAATTGCAAGGTGAGAAACGATGGAAAGGCAGACAGAGTTTTAAGAAGTTCTCCTTTGTTTTTTAAACTCTCTATATTGTGTTGCCAACCAGCAGCCACTTACTAAAATCTCTGATGTGATTGGAAATGAGAAGATTATGATTTTGTGTTTTCTGCTGTATGTCCTCATGCAGACTGTGTAAATGCAGATGTTTCTGGAGGGTGTGAGGTACGCGTGTGCATGTGTCTCTGTGTGATGGCTGAATTAATGTGACATGGCGAATGTAATGCAGAATCATAAATCTTAGCCCTGGGATCAGCAGAGAGAGAGAGAGAGAGAGAGCAGAAGGTGATATATTAGAGCGCGCGCACACACACGCACACACCACAGTTACGATGCCAATAATAAAAACACGACCCACGCCGGAGTAGCCATCTAATAGACATGGCCCCGTATCTGGCCCTGAGGGTTATGACATATGCACACACATACACACATGCATGTGGCTCTGCAGACACAATACAACACACACAATGTATCTGCTCTGCCAGTGATTTACTATGCTTCTTAAACCCAACAGCTACGGCGGTAATGCTGTTAAAATCTTAACACCGTTACACAAGCATGCGGTTGTACAACATGCTGACACTTGACTGTTGATAGCCTCATGTGACGCTCTGAGAAAGCAGCGGGGTGTCTATATAGAATACGGTAGAAAATGACTGAAGCAAAACACGCAGACGAGGCGAGCTAGTTACTGTAAGGTCTAACACGCCTCGTTGTCAAAAGCACCCTGACCAGCTGATCAGTAATCAGACTCTTTCTCGCCAGATTGCTTAGCAATTGCTGACAGCTGTCTCTATTAAATCAGATGTCCATTTACTGTAAATACAATACAAGTGCATTGTTTGTGTTTGTATTATACTCCCACACACAGCGACTGTGGGTTCAAAACATTTTTCTTTTTATGAAGGTTTACATACAAACCTCTTTTTCAAGGTATTTCTATAGACTGGATATTGGTATGCATGCTAGTGTGTCACACTTGCCCATATGAGTAAGGCTGAGCTGGTTTAACTGCACACATATTTATCAGTGAATTAAAAAAATAATGAACGCAGTCCCTCATTCCATATCTGCATTTCTAACACTTGATATTCAGCTCACATTTACAAACATTTCATTGGCCTTGCATACTCGCAACTGCAGTGTGCTTGTTCTTTTCCATATTCTGCAGGAGGTGAATTGAAGAATATTGCACATTTAGAAATAAGAAACGACCGCATTTTGCTATATGAGGCATATTCTGTGGGCTCACTCGTATGAGAAGGGCTGCACAGGAATTCAGCAAGATTTGCAACATGTTTGACTGCCTCGCAATACATTCCAGTTCTTCTTTGTATTCTGATACCACAACTGTTCTCTCCAGTATGTTTGTTCAAGGGTACCAAGGATGCTGCCTGGAAAGAAACGGGCTTTGTAAGCAAGCAGTGGGGGATTGCAACATGCTGTCTGCTGCACACAGGCCACAGTGGATTCAAGTACACTTGCAATAGGCTGATAGCTTTGTTATTTTAGAGTGTATCAAAACTCCACCTACTAATCTAGACTAAGGGGTTTATATATATTAAAAAATCATGAGTTCAATAATGTGTTATATTTGACAAATCTGCATATCAAACTTGTTGTAATCTCTTCCGCAGGAACAAGAAAACGATTGCGTTAGCCCGTTCCGTTGGCTATCAAAGGAGAAACAGCATATGTAGCCTAGACAGGGCATCAAATTCATATTAGTTCTTACACAGTACACTACACCATATCCAGCCTGGATGATTGATTGTATTCTTGCAGCCCAAATAGCCACTGCTCACTGCCTTTTCTGCCTTTGGCTTACAAGCATAGGTGTATGAATGGAAGGGGAGTTACCATAGCAGTGCTGGTATACGTGGTGTAATTGTACTTATTCTTTATGGTGTAATAAACATTGATCACTTTGGACTTATGACGGCATGTCTACACACTTATAAACTCAGATATTGCAACTGTGACCTCGTGCGGTCATGCTATCAGAGCATCAGATATATCTGGACTGTTTCTATATCCGGCTGTGATATGTGCCAGCTCAGACCTGGAAGCAGAGTGCATCTGAAATATATCTTGAGTGACCACTTATGATTAGATTTTGCTGCCCTGCTCACATTTTATATATTACTTATCATTTTTTGAGAATAACATTGTATAGTGGTTTATCTCGATGCATGCTCATCCAGGTAAATAAAAAAAATAATGTATAATGAAAAAACTTACAAACTCAAAAGAACAATTGGAAACAAAAGTTAACTGTTACAAGTTGGATCTTGAGGGAGGGGGAGAAGCGGGTGGGAGAGATTGTCTTAACACACAGATGCTTAAACCATGCCATCATAAGGTTTAAATAACACTCAAAAAAGGAATAACCATTAGAATAATGCTGATGTTCCCCTCTAGTGGAGTTTCAGGGGCTAAAACCCAGCGCTTTACTACTGTAACACCTTATGTTGACACCCCTCTGTATATACCTGGCAGTTATAGGTGCCACAGGGTCACTTACAGCTATTAGCCCAACACCTTAAACACTAGAACAGTTAGAAACCAACAACGGTAGACCAAGTATATTTCAGATGCGCGTCACATACAGTATGCTTCACATGTGCATAGATGCAAATGCAAATGCACTTGACCTTACACCTGAAAAGGAGATTTGCAGGGACAGCAGTGAGAGTATTTTGTTTTCTTTTTTGTCTGAGTATGAGGGGGGGAGGGGTGACTGCATTAGGACATCACACACCCAGTTCCACTCACCAGGGGACCTCTGACAGCCTGTGATTTTACCTTGTACCCCTCCCAGTTCTCTCCTCTCCTTTGCTGCTCTCTGTTGAAATAGGTCAACCACATATAATGCAGGGGCAATGAGGAGCAAGTGTGCCCCCACCTTCCAGTCCCTCTGCACTCTGACACCCGCTACCTCTACTGTCCAGCAACAGAAAACAAGCTATGGCCCCCTGTGGGCACACAGAGGCCGACTGAGGAAAGACAGGCAGAGCCAGCCACAACATGCCGACCGCGCAGCCACAACAGCCAGTTACACAGCCACGCTTGAACAGACCAGATTCCAACCTATCGTATGGAATGTGTATATTTATAAGACAAATTTGCACCAATGACCTAAAACGCTCATCTCTACAAACCTAAACGAGAGGGAGAAAATTGGAAAAATTTTATTATCGATTTGTCGTGTGTATTGTGTGGAACTGTTCGCAATCACGAATGGTTCATCATTGTCACTCTCCTAGGGAACACGGAGGACAGATAAGAAATGTGTTTACAGGGACAGCAATGATCCAGCAGTAAAAGGGCCGCCTTAAACGTCCACCAATTTTGCAAATCATAGTGATTTAATTCATAGTCGCAGACATAACAACATATACTATATTGCCAAAAGTATTGGGACACTCCATCAAATCTTTCTATGTACTGTTACATAGTGCAAAACCAAAAAAGCTTTATGAAGCTGTATGAAGCTATGTATGAGAAAGAAGTGAACACACAGCAATACACTCGACATGGTTTGAATATTAATACTGGTGTGGAGTGAAAAGCTGGAGGTGTCATTGATTTGGCTGTATTCTATTGCACCTCAGTAAAGAGCTCTGTGTAAAATACCTGTTTAGATCACAGCATTTCAATAGGTGAATTCCTGCAGTACATATGAAAGTATTCAATGTAAATCAAAGTTCAGACGTCGCTCTCTGAGATAGCAGGGATTTTGAGCATAGGTAGTACTCATTACTAATGTGTGCATAAGTCATGCACCCATGCACATAACTTGCATGCACCATCAATCCAGTCTACTCTCCCTCCATCTCTTCTCCTTATCTTACTTCTATCCATTGCATTTCCCTGCACTTTCAACTCATGTTGTCTTTCCTCTGCAGTCTCCACTGGTTATGACCTTTTCCCCAGTGGAACAGGATACTGCCCATCTCCATCTTCCTCATGCATTAATGATCTGTGGTAAGCTGAGGGCATCTGTCTGACTCCCAGCCTGTCCGCTGCTCACCCACTTCCAAGGACAGAGCTCAGCTAGAGCCGAGCTCAGCCACACTCCCTGTCACCCACAGGGAAATGCAGATAAATAGCCATGGATAGTGATAGCTCAACTATCGAAAGAGTTGCGGCTGCCTCATCTCATCTCTACTGCACACACCCCATTGACACTACCCTGTGGCGGATAACGAAAATACTCAACCAGAGAGATGGAAGTAGGCAACAGAACTAAAGAAACACAGAGTACAGTATATTATGATAATGAGTAAAAATGTACCCATCCACCCTTTTCAAGCCTGGTGTCCTTTTCCCAACAGCTCTTCCTTAGGGATCCTCAAAGTGTTCTTTTGGCTAAGCCTCAGTCTTGTCAAGTGTGGAGAGCTCTAAAAACTAAAATAAAGTGCTCTTGTGGTACTTTTTCAAAAATGGTTTCAGTGATTAGTCCATAAGTTTTCCCTAATGTGCTTTTTTTTGGTTACACGAGCTCTTTGTGTTCCCACCTTTTTAGAGTCTTTGCTCATGACCTGAAGTGTCACGCTCGACATGCGACACCTTGTGTTCTTGTAATCAGATTTAATTGCTTCATTGTTTCTGCAAGTTTACTGATCTCACAAGGTTTCTCGCGCTTGCCGGTGAATACCTTTTTTCTGAACTCTCCTACTTCAGGTGCCTGCATTTGATTAAAATCTAATTAAAAGCGCCGCCTCGAATTGAAGAAACACGTGTTATTCTTCTACAGTGTGACACTCAGTTCGGAGTTCATACATCTTCTACCTGTGTTGCTTTGAAATAGTCTGCACTAAGGTCAATTGCAGCACATCCTGTCTGAACATTTTAGAGAGACAAAGTGAAGTTGACATTTCAAAACTCTCCTCTTCACTAGAGAACAAGAACAATCCAAGAGCTAAACACATGATTTGAAATGTCAAGAAACTGGGTCTCCCGGAACTCTAGGAATTATACCACACAACTACGCTTTAAGAAACTGGAAACTGGATTTGTACCAGAAATCTTGTTATTGATGCATATTGATACCAGCTTTAAAAAGTAAATATGGTAGTAGTAGTAGTAGTAGTAGTATGTCGTCATATGGTAATGTAATTTAACTTTTTGAATTTGTTTTCATGAGATTTTACAATCTAGTTTGTTTTCTGCTACACTCTTCAGTAGATTGGTGTAATAGTGGTGATCTGTTTTCCTTTTGGAACCAACCAGACGTCTGATGATACAAACATTGTGCTTCTTTTGTAATATACAGAATGAATATCTTAGCTCAGGCTTAAAATTCAGCGATTCTCTTCGTAACAACAGTGGCGAGCTGCTTGGTCTTACAGAGGGATATTGTAATCAGCCTCTTTGGTGCATGTATCTTAACACGTCACCTGCCAGGACTTATTCCCCAAAACCCTGCGATGTATTCTGACAGCTGTAGAAATCCTCATCTGGGGGTGGGGGTTGAGGGAGCGAATGCACCACCTCTATGCACCTCCCCGTCGCTCCATACCCAAATATTTGATTTTGCCTGTGATCCGCAGCCCTTGAAGGTTTCTGTTGGGCTTTTCCATGTGACTGATCTCTGTTTTCAAACGCGTGTTAAAACACAACTCACACAGAAGCCTCACTAGGAAATCAGAACAAGAAAAACAAGAAGGTACATAAAATTGCTTGTATAATATATAAATATGACCATACTGTACATGTTTAGGCGTGTTAGATCTTGATTATAAACAGATTTGGCTCAAAGGTTAAATTTGTCATGGCGGTCACATCAGATAGCAAAGTGTCAGACTTCTATGCTGATGCAACTCCCTGGGGTTTGTGTCTGTGGCGAGCCCTTGATGTCACTGCTACACACATGGCCTCAGGTCATAAAATAACATAATGTTACCACACGTGCATTCTGCACATGGATTTAATGGCTCCTATTAACGTAAACACTATATTCAGGAATAAACCTCGGAGGGAAATCAAGCTGACAGATCAAAGAGTACACACACAGGGATAAACCTTTAAGATCGTTTGAAAATCTACTAAAGGATGTTTTCCTAAAAACCAATTACCCCTGTGGTTGTGTTAAAGGAATGACCACTGCTGTTTCCTGTTCATATCGGTATTCAACAGATCTTTTCTTCATGAGCTGCATGCAGGGCCCCTGACATTCAAAAACAGCTTTACCAGAGAAGAAGATGTTTTTTTTATAATTTTCAGCTGTCAGATTTTAGACCTGAGCTCTACTTTAGGTTTTTAGTCTTTGTTCTTGTCTGATGACCATGTGTTTTTGAGTTTATCTAAATGGGTTTAAAATGAGTCAAAGGTGTGCACATCGTTCTCGTCCCATTGAATAGCTTGTAATCCTTGAACTAAATTTACAACATGAAACGATGTCACTCGACAGTGATGACACGGAGTACTGACAGATCTAATTATAATTCACAAGGAGTTACTGTGGGCTTCTTAGGTACAGAGTAAGAGAGTTTGCTATATAAACAGAAAAACTCCAGTAACGTATATAAATATAGTGACAGGCGAACAGTATATTGAATTTGTAACACTACTTGTAAATCACATGATCTATAATCAGATCACATTTACCACAAACTAACTTATTTTTGATTGCTGCAGCTTGGGGAATCCCCTGACTTTTCATATAGGTCACTATCAGCATGCAGCAATTTTACTTTTCCCAGTCCTTTTGTTTACAGCATCAACTTCAATTTGTGTCTATTTCTGAATAACAAATGTTGACAAGCAAACATGCTAAAAATAACCTGTTAAGGCATATTATTGAGCATGCTGACATTAGCATTTAGCTCAAATCACAGCTGTGCCCGAGTACAACCAGAATGTGAGTGTAGTCTGGTGTGATTCAGTCTATTTCATTAAAAGTCTGTGTTGTCTTGGTTGTATTTTTCATTAATATGTGTTTATCGTAAATCATTATATGAGTAGATTTAGCTTGGTAACACAGTAAATGTGAATATCAACTGTTACACAAAGACACACTTCTATATCCTAGAAATGTACGAGACAGATTCACAGATGCCTCCACGTGACACCCAGTAGTGTGAGTGACAGTCCAGCCCAAGAGATACACACCAGGGGGTAAACACGGCGCCTTAACGGGGCAGATGAAAACATGGCTGGTAAGAGAGAATAAGGTGACAAGGAGAAAGAGAGCGGCAGCTCCCGCGCTGGAGACGGCCTGATATGGGGGGAGATGAGGGGAGGAATTCTCCACAGGCGAGCAGTTCAGCTTCACATCACCTTGCCAAACTGTCACTGCCCCCTGCACCGACCCCCCTCCAAGCCACCTCCTCTCCAGGCCTGCTGCCCTCCGCTCCTGACAGAATGATTAATGGTGTATCTAGTCATGCGAGCACCACTGTCCCTGACTACACTAAACATTATCATAACTTTTTTTTGTGTAATCACTGATACTATTAAAACCCCGGTGTAGAC
Organism: Microctenopoma steveboyesi; assembly: GCA_032359275.1. Lineage (NCBI taxonomy): Eukaryota > Metazoa > Chordata > Actinopteri > Anabantiformes > Anabantidae > Microctenopoma > Microctenopoma steveboyesi. Next base: position 7,952,279 of record JAUMHF010000004.1, on the reverse strand, counting down.
ACACAGTAGAATATTACACCTACCGCAGACAATATATTTAGTATATTTGTTGGTAAGTGCGTTAATAATAAGAGAAACAAAGAATCTGGCAAATTTTGGGAGAGAAGACTGATAGAAATCCCCATCGTATCTCACCTTATCTCCTTCTCGAAAAACTATTAAAGTCCTTGTACTGTCACAGGGGCTGCCGGTCATCCCAGCGCCTTGGTCGTGTTTTTGTAATGTGTTTTTAATATAGTCTCATCATTCCTGCTGTTCTCTCAAACATTCTTCCCCATCATATGCTGTGCACTGTGTCAACAGCGCCGCATTAAAAGCAATATACGACGAGAGTGGCCTACACATTTCATATGAGATCTGTATCCCCACAGGATCCATTACTGTTTATAGGACTGTACATTAGCCGCTGCCTTTATATTGGTATCATCAAAGGCACGCATACACAAACAGAGAAGAATGCATGATACACACAGGCTGTGTCGCGTAGGGGCGAAGAGTCCTTACCGCATTCAGAGCATGAATGTTGTGAGTGGGCTCCAATTTGTTGTGTGGTAATTTCAATCGAGATATGTGGTCTTTCCACAGCCTGTAGAGATTTGTGTCTCATTGGATGAATCAGGATTTTGGCTCAGCGGAAGCCTTGTTTGGATTTTCTATTACTCTAATCAGGAAGGAAAAGGAAGAACGTGCACCCTGTCCGTAAATATGGAAAGCCCAATTTAAAGTTGGAATTATATGTCTGTGCCAAAATAGTAGATTTATAGTTTGGGGTTGCCTTCAACACTTCCAACTTAAATAGAAATGTACATTTGTTGAGAAAGTAATACCATGAACATTTTCTCATATTCGCCTAAAAATGAATGAAAAAGCTCAGTTTAAAGCAGAAACTGCTGTTTTGAATGAAACACAGGAATATTAATATGCCCATATTAAGCAGACATATAATGAGGACCAGAGAGAACAATTAAACACTTTTTATGTATAATTTAATGGAATTAGATATATCTATAAAAAGTGTAAATTACACTGTAGCAGTAAAAGCTCTTTTTAGGAGCTTAATAAGGGATTAAAAAGTACAGTTTAAATGGAGAATTGGTTTCACAAAACATAAAGAGAGGGAAGGTGGAGAGGAAGGATAGAATAAAGGTTCCCAAGGAAGACACATAGGCAAACTAATCCACATAAATCTTTCATAAATTTATATGGAGAGAAACATAAAAATGAACATATTCACTTAACCACAAAAGAACCTGAAGTACAACTGTAAATTTGCTCTTTTGAGGATCATACACATCGATGAATAGAAAAAGCAAAAAACATGCATCTCAAACTATGTTAATAATGCAACTCAACCTAGAATAAATGCTCCAGAGCAGATGGATATGACAAATACTATTGCTTGTGTCGATCCAGGTGTTATGAAGGCTTTTATTTCTTCTATTTGACACCATGCACTTTAATATGTTTCTGTGCGGCAGCAGTAACAGGAGGAGTCTGTGTCCTCTGCTGCCAAGCTCTGTATCATTTTAGGATAACCTCACAACCCTGCACATTTCAGGTGCCATCCAAGACCCGGCGCCAGACCGGAGTGTGCCAAAGGCCATATCCTCCGAGAAAGAAATCAGTGTGAGCTGCTGAACAGGAGTCTAAACCCACAAACACATCCTTTACTTTACTTTACTTTGCTTGGCAGACGCTTTTATCCAAAGCGACTTACAAGGAGCTAGCACTGGGTGTCTGGCTCAGGGACACACCTGGTAGGAGATGGATTAGGAGTCAGACGGGGTTCGAACCCACAACCTTCTGCATCCCAGTCTGACGCATCCATACACACACAAACTGCTCCTCACAGCATGATCCTATCTGCTATAAACATGAAAAACACATTTTTTAAATAGAATCTATGTATTTAAAAAATATTCATATTAAAATCATTGTATCCAGGACTAATGTGAGGTGACCTAAATAACACAATTAGTGGCGTTATCCATGTGTAATTATGTAAGCCACTGTCAAATTCCACACTGCCCAATTTAGCAGATTTCACACAATTGATTTTGGGATAATATGTGAGCTACCAAATATGTGCACAACACAGCCATCCATGCCTCCATTTTATTAACGGCTTGTCCTCATAAGGGTCATGGGTCTTAGCTGTCATCGGGCGAGAGGTGGGGCACAACCTGCACAGGTCGCCAATCTATCGCAGGGTCGACTCATATAGACAAACAACCATGCCCACTCCCTCTCACACCTATGGACAATTTAGTGTCAGCAGTTCACTTGACATGTATGTCTTTGGATGGTAGGAGGAAGCCATGAGTGCCTGAAGAGAACTCATGCAGGCATGGGGACAACATACAAACTTCACACAGAAAGGCACCTGGTCGACAGAGGGATCAAACCCAGGTCTTCTAGCTGGGGGGTGACAGTGCTTAGCACCACACAACATTTACTTCTTAATAAAGTAACCAAGCCCTACACTTATACTACACTATATATCCAGTGGATGTCCCGGGCCTCCATCCTGGAGAGACCTGAGGCATTCATCACACTGAGTTGTGAGGTTGTGTCCTTGCTAGAAGTCTTCAGGCATCAGGCATCGCTACACGAGGTAAGATAAGAGGTCAGGGAGTGTGTCACCTCCCTACAACAGGTCCATGCTCATTTCAACCCCACATATCATTACACACCTCTGCTTCTTGCTTTACTGTGTTCTCATCTGTATTTCAAAGGTGGCTCATTCTTAACTCACCCAGGTCATATATTCTTAATGACTCCTCTGCTGAACCCGGCACACAGTGCCTATCCACTTCTTCTATTAAAAACCTGGCAGATCTCTAACTGTGTAAAAGGCACAATCAAGATGCGGCATGTACGGCGAACGAAAAAAAAAAAGGGACAACTTTATTTCCGTCTCGCGCAGATGATGTACTTCACAACTTACAATTGCACTACTGATTAGGCTCATCCCACTGCATATCTCTGCCACTTCACAAAGCTCATCATGCACATCTGTTCCCAACAGCACCAAACAAGAGGCACATTAACAAACAAATACATAACAATTAGTCACGTCTGAAGTCCTCTGTTCCATTAGTAAGAAAGCTGTGACTGCTTCTCCAAAGAAGCACAAATGCTCTGCTACAGTGGGGGGGGCTCCTGGAAATAAACTTCCATAATGCATTTTAAATCTCAAGATCGCTGGTATAGGCGCGAGCAGACGTTCATTCATATAGGTTTGTTGGAATATTTGTTTAAATTTACATAAATCTTCTCTTCTGTCTGCGAGAGACGCAAGAATGCGAAGCGCTGCTGAGCTGTCAGTCATGCAACATTACCAGATGACTTGGGACATGGCTGGGAGTCATAGGTTAAAGCCATTATGAGGTGGGTGGCTCCACTTTCTGACCTTTAAACCTCACTTCACTGCGCTCTGTCTGTCTTTTCATCTCAGCACTTCGAGGTAAAAGTGACCACAGGGAGCGGCAGGTGTTGTAAAAACTACAACTGCAAAACACATACAAAGATCTTCAGCATAAAGCTTTATTTTCATAATTTGTCTGCAATATTTTTCCCTAAATAATTAATGAAATATTTAAATAATTCAATTATTCTAGTAGTAGTAGTCTCCTGTTTTCCTCCAGCTATTGTAAAATCCTCTCTCCTTTCCCATTTCTATCTTGCAAATACTTTACAGTTGCTGCCCTTTTATTTTTGATGAGAGAGGGGAACGGGAGGTCTACCCCAGCGCACTCCCAGCCTTATGTTTTAATATTTAATAGAGATGTGCAGTTATAGCAGGAAAACACACACACACACATGCTCACTCACACTCGAACTGTGTGTTGCTGGTGAGAGCAGGTGTCATTGGCGAATGCTAATTGAACTGCTCTATGGGTCAGTGAGCCTTTCTGTTTCTCCTGTGCAGCAGTGTACAGATACATTCTGGCTGAGTAGAAATCATCATTGCTCGAGGACACTTCTGCCTCCCACTGTATGACAATGGAGCCACTCTGAGGCTGAAGTATCTCTGAGCCCTGCTTCAATGAGTTAATTATGAACATTAGCAACGTTTTTTTTCTTTTAGCTGACCAGTGGCCTACATGTAGGGATGTGCATGTGAACAGACACCTACCTATCAGAGGTGTTTCTGGGGGACTTTACATTTCTACATACAGTTACATTTATGTCACATTCACACTGAAGGAGTGAGGTAAAGAGAAAACTCCTTCAAATACAGCTTTACAATACAGACTTGTTACAACATACAGTACATTTCAATATCAAAGAGAAAGTTTGATGCAGAGTGACACATGCCATGCGACAAGCAGGATCATGTATACAGCTAGAGTCCACTATGTTAGTAGCCAGTCAAAGCTCATTAGTCTGGTCCTTCAGCTAAGTTCACAAACCAACATGTATAATTCATACTAATGAGATCTGTGACTTGCTTCTACACAGAAAAAATTCAGAGACAGGGAGTAATTATAGTAGAAACATAAGACTGTGCTTACCTATGGTGAAGTCAACAGATGGAGTAAGATGTGGAATAACAGTGTGGCGGAGAGAAAGAGAGAGAGAAACAAATTAGCAAGCATACATTTCTTAAATAAACTATTGTGCACCTCGAATACATTTGTTTAATTCTGGTATATTTTTAAGAAGAATGCCATTGTGCTGTAAATGACACAGATGTGGAGACTGTTGGTATGGGAACATTTCTGTAGAACATGAAAAGGACAGAACCTTTGAAGAAAGCGAAAAGGTTTCCTTTAAAAGCCACATCTCTGCCCTCGGTGCAGCCACACATGGATCTATTTCAGAGATGGAGGAATTCTTGTTTCCGGGAGCACCATCAAGTATGTAGAACACAGTGGAGTTTAAATAGAAGGGGAACCGGCTTTAATTAGAGTCGAGCAGACCTGGCTCTATTTGTTTTCATTTGTGTGATTTATCCCCTTTCATTTGGCAGCTGGCTAACATGTCCCAGACCATCAGACCAGCTTTGCCTGAGGTAAAAGGATACGACTGGCCTTTGGAGGTGGAGGGCAGGCTTAAAAGTTAGAAGAAGAAAGGAAGAGAAGCAGTCTTGCTGAGTTTATTGAGCCACACTTGAGGCCACCTGTCATGTGCATATACTTGCAGGATACATGAATACCAGCGGTTCGGCAGCAATGCGTTTGACCCAGCTTGTGTTCCTATGGGTAAACACATTTCCTTTCATTCCAGGCCTCAGGGGAAAATAGGTATAAATAGGATGAGGGTGGGATGTAGCCTAAAGACCAAAGATGGGTTATTAGATATTTGGACAAGCACTGCAGACTACATAAAGCTCTATGTGCTTATGGGGATATCTGCTGATGGTTTTAAGGCTTCAGCCCGTCTCTGTATGTACAAACAGTCAAGAAACACACAGCGAGCATCTGTTCGATGTTCTATGGCAGAGAGGAAATCAATCAAAGGCTCACATCTGCTTCAGAAATACTGCAGTAGAATCTACAAACCATAAACTCCAATATGGAAGGGGAAATGATCTGAGACGTATGATCTAGATGCCTGTCACTGTTCACTCGCAACTGCTGCTCTCACTTGCTTCTCTCCTTCTTTTTTTTGGATTTTTTTCCCATTTAACTTTTACTCATATTGTAGTAAATGGGCCTCAAACACAACAAATGTGGATACATATTAGCTTCGTGATCACATTACCCATCACCGTGAGGTTGAAACATTAATTGCGAAGACACAAGAAGACAAACGTATCGTTGCCGTCTTGACATGGAGTGCAAGCGTGTGCACAAAGAATAAACAAAAGAAAATCCCCAAGCTCATACAAATTAGATACAGACATCAGCAAAGTCGAGTACTTTTCCCCATTTTAACTTTCATGTCATTGTATATTCTGGCAAACCTCAAAATGTTCCGTATGTCCCATCTCAAATGGTAGCAGACACCAGAAGGGAGCAATCTTATTGCAGAACAAAGGGGGTGCAGAGGAAAAAAACACATCACTGTTCATTTTTTGACAAATGGTTATACAGCTAATTTTTTCTTTCTGTCTACTAACCAAGCCTGCCTGCAGAGAAGCCTCCCAGTGAGCAACTGATCAAACACAGGTGGTAGATTTACAGTCTGGTCAGCCTGCAGGCAGCTGAGGGGTCTAAGAACATCAATAAGGGGTTAACCAGCACCTTTAAGATTTAAAGGGGCAGCAAGTAGCTCCATTAGCCTGGCTGAGTGCAGCAGCTGTAGGGGTAGAGGGGGAGGCAGGGTGAAGAAGTGAGTGGGACAGGAGATGAGGTGCCCCTGAGACATACAGTAAGTCCAAGGCACAGGAGAAAAGAGCTGAAGGGCAAAGTTAAAGACCACTGCTCAGGCATCAAATCAAAGCTACTGCTCTGCCTTCCAGACCCAAGACAGACGCAGTGCAGCCGCTAGGAAAAGAAAGGGGAACACCACAGGAATTAAGAGAGAGATGAGGACACCACTGAGTCAATATAGCTCCAGTCTCTACATCTGAGTTCAATCAGGAATGAGTACAGTTGGTATTCAACTGTTGGCAAATCTGCTTTCTGAGTTTACGAGCTGATGCGTTCATTAATCACGAGCATTTCCTGCTAGACTCCCTTTCTTTTAACTGGGTGTTTTGCAGGAAGCAATTGGGGTATTCTGCAATCTGATTTAAGAATGAATGTTTATTAAAAAAAAAACTGTTGCCACTTAATTAACACGCTGTCATGTGGTTCTTAACGAGTTGCGTATGCGAGAGGGTGATTGTAATTAGCTAGGAAGTGTGGTTCAGGTCACCCTTCCTTTGTGCAAGCCTTCTGTTTTAATAAATACACGCTAACCTGCTATAAAATAATCAATTGATCTGGACTATTTATTTATTATTCTCTTTTTGTTGCCACATTCTTGGACACATTACAGGGCAGCAACAGTTGTAAAACGAGCAAAACTAAACCTAAACTAAACTAGAAGAAAGAATCCTGAGCAAAAATGGAACATGGTCTGCTCTTATGCAGAACTCTTCCAATGTATTGGAAGAACCTTTCACATTGCTTCTCATTCACCTATTTATGCACACAATCACACAGTGTACACACTCACACTGCCAATGATGTCCTGACCCACCAGGGCAATTTGGGGTCAGTCTTTTCCCTAAGGACATAAAGACAAACGACAGGAAATCAAACCACCTACAAAATAACGCTTTAAGACAACATTTTCTATGCTCTCTAGCTTCCGTCTTTAAGTGCAACAAGCACGAGTCTGTGACAGAAAAATAATGCTGAAACTCTTACTTGCAAACAATATAAAAATGAGTCATCAAAAGAGCTGTGCATCATTTAAATGTACTATCACATCAGTAAGTTGTTTCTGTTGCATGTCAGTGGTCTTTCTGGTCCTTAGTGTGTGGATGATACAAGTGATGATAACCTCCTTTTAATTTTCCAACCTTTTAATTCGTTAATCTACAGCTTTTATATCAATTTGTGCTTTTAAAAACCACATAACGCGTAATCCCTGCTCATCAGTTCTGCCCTGTAATAAGTGGAGGTCTCAACCCAGCACTTTAATAAATGTGTTAATTCAGAGCTCACCAGGCAGAAACAAAGCCAGCATGGGAGATAAATTCCCCAGCGTTCATTTCCTCTGCCTGTCTCGTGGCTGATGCTGAGCTGGAGATGGCCCATGGGGGGGAAATGAAGATCATACATCACACTGAGGCATCCTGTGGTTCTAACATGTCTGTGTCTGTGTTCTGCGTCTGCACGTGTTTATGTGGAGTGCTGTGTTGTATGTTGTGTATAGCATATAATGCAGAAATGTAGTAGTGGATCAATCAATAAATACCTTTTCTACTTATTTAATGAGAAGATGTCTAAGCCCGGGATACAGCGCTTATTTTCTGGTAAAGAATGTTGTGTATGAGTGTGCCAGTGTGTGTCAGTACGGGTGTGTGTGTGTGTGTGTGTGTGATTGTCCACTGCACACTGACAGGGGCTTTTTATTACTAAACGAAGCCCTGTGGAAATGCTGCTTCTACTCAACCTGAACGTTTCTATTATTAACTCTCAGCTCTGCAAAATCCTCAAGGCGAATGTTCCTCCGGTCTGCGAGGAAAAACATCTTTACTGGATAATAGCCCTTCGTCTAATTACAATGCCAGCAATCACAAACACACACAGAGCCACGCATAGAGAGCACAGAGCAGAGGAGGAAGGAAAATGCGGAGCATATCATCTGCACAACTCTTTAAAGGTGTGTGTTCATTGGCGTCAGCTGCGGCAGTGGTAAGCAGAGCTCATTAGAGCAAGCAGTGACAGTATATATGTCATTTTATAAAGAGACACGGTTGATTTATTGGGTACAAATGAAGGTGAATCATCAAGCTGGATGGAGTTAACAATGAAGTTGTGGTCCAGGACTTTCCCTTTGCTATGTTTAGCTGTCTGATCCTCCTCGTGTTGTCTGTACCCTTTCTTTCTAGAATCAGTGTTTGTCTTACTGAGCTCAGTACACACAGGTCAGAGGTTAAGTTCCTTGCGTCTGGGAATCCTCAGAAAACTCCTCATGCCTGACTGATGTGCATCATAAACACAGAGACCCATAATCTTCTTTTCTTGCCACATAAACATGCATACACATTTGGACAAAGGGCTCAGGTTCCAGGCCATCGATGAAAGTGCACACCGCCACTCGTGTCACTCTCCCCGCTTCCTTTTAATGGGTTTTTTGAAGGGGACTGAAAGCTTTTCTTCTGACTCCTGCTCCCAGTTTGTTTAAACAAGTTAATTAGTGCAGTTGATCTGATGGGACTCTGTTGCCTCTCAGGTCTGTCGCAGACTCCGCACTGCCAGTCAGGGAGACAAAGAGAAACTAAACCCAGCTCAACCCAGGGGCTGTAAGTAGTAAAACAGAAGACAACTGAACTAAACATTGTGTGGAATAAAGAAGACTGGAAAAAGATCAAACAAAATGTGTGCAGTAACCTTAAGGTATGATATGAGCCTCAGTCTCATCAGTGTAACTCTGACTTTAATGCTCCTCTTTTATGGATCAGGAGACTCATTAGCATGCATGAACTATTACATCCAATCAATATTTCACCAATGGCAACTTTTTCTGCTTGATGAGAGCACTAATTATTGATCAGAGTAAAAAGTAAAAATGGATCGGTAGGTTGGATTCTCAGCCGAAGCACCATGTGCGTCAAAACTGTGCTTTTAGTAGGTGAGAACTGCAGGAATAAATCATAAAGGGACTGTGTTTCTCAGGCAGATAAGGTTCAATGCATTTGCTCAGGGGCTGCCTGGGTTGTTATATGTGCTGCATTAGACTGAAATGCAAAATTCATAACGTTTCCTTTTAAAGATGTCAGCAATCACCTTCTACAAACAACAGCGCATTACTTACAGCAAATCAGATGACCACACAGTTTCTCTGTTAGGCGTGCGAGGACATGTGATTCAGCTGACAACTGGAAGTACGAAAGTGACCCACGGCGACTGAAGGTGGGGAAGGAAAAAAGCAGGTACGTGAAGGGGTCAGGTCCCTGGAGTGTGAAGCGCGGATGAAAACGGCGCCGCACGAGGAAAGACTGTTGGACATCTTCTTCAAAGGAGGGGTGAGACATAGAGAGCAGGAGGAAATGCTGAGAAAGAGCTAGGGGGGGTTATTGATTAAGAGGGCAAGAAAGTATGAGAGGAGACAGCCCAGCACAGGAGAAAAAAATGGAGGTAAGATGGTGGGATGAAGAGGATGACTAAAACGATTAAAGGAAGGGGAGGCATGAGAGGATCAACTAGGGGAGTTGAAGGCAGGTTCAGACTCAATCAGTAGGTAAAGGGGAAAGTGAGGGGGAATCAGCACGTATTGTGAGTAAGACCAAACTACATCCCCACATCTGCGGTGGTTGAGGAGGTGGAAGGGAGTGGGGAGGGGGGGGGGGTAGCAAGAGAAATAGTGATAGTGAGATCGCTCACATTTTCCCAGCTATCCCAAGCACCCCCGCTGTCCCTGCCAGTCAGCAAACACCCTGCTCTCTTCCTAATGAGTTGTTTACATCCACGGCAGCAGATCAAAACCTCACCTCCGAGTCATGGTTGGCAGCATCAATACTTCCAGAAACATTAAGAATCTATGAATTTTTGCAGCGAGTCCCTGTTTGAAAAACAAGGGCAAACACATTATTACACGTTCTGTTCCTTCAGTTCATCCCTAATTCCTCTGCCTGAGATGCCTGGGGATTGTGTATCAGTCTTCTTTAATGACCAAGATTAATGTTAAGCAGCATTATGATAATGGAGGTAGCAGGCCTATTGCACTTTATTAAATAAAGCTGGTTGAAAATGAATATAATTATGGATTCTGATGTTGTTAATGGAGCGTGGCAGAGAACAATGTTGACTTTTCTTCTCATTATGTTTTGATATGATGATTATCATATGTTCTGCTGCACTGCTTCACGCATGCACACACACACACACACACGCGACACAGACACTGATCTGCATCCAGCATACGATCCGGTGCCACAGCAGGGACTTTTGCCATATTTTACTGCTTATCTGTACATGTGTAGAGGTGCAGGTGCAGTGTGTGAGACAAAGTAAGAGACAGCTAGAGTTACAGTACGCTCCACCGCATCCTCAGCACTCCCTTTAAATATCACCCACAACAAAAACGTATCATGGGAAACCTGCAATAATAGAAAATCCCAATGATGATAGGCAGGACCCCACAAATGAAAACCACTGCCTTGAGAATTTAAAAAATGTACAATAGCCAGGATATTACGCCTGCACCCCCTTCTGTGATGAGCCAGGGGATCTTTAAAGACAGAAACACGAGAGCTGTCTGCATTAGACAAGCTTTTGTCGGAGACTCAGCGCCTCTACGTGTGCGTGTCCGTGCATGTATCTGTAGAAGCATGCACACGTCTCGCAATGAGGCCAAACTCGTGAAACCTCACCCTGGCTTTAAGGTCTCCTCTCATGGGATGACATTTCAGTTCCTTCTTCTACCCCCCCCCCCACAGAACACACCCCTCCCTCCTTCTTTTCCTTGTGTCCCCTGAGTCACAGACACCAGAGCACTTAACCTCAATAGGCCTCCCCCGCTCCTCAGTCTGCCCCTAACACGGAATCAGCGTCACATCAACTCGGCTCATATTTAGCCCTGGATATGAAAGATTAATGGGAGCAGAGGAGGGAATCAGTGTTTGGGTCTGCCAAAGGCTCTCCTCCAGAGGGAGAGAGAGAGAGAGGGAGATCTTGCTTCTACTCCTGTGAAACAGTAAAGGGTCTATAGTTTTAACTGAAGTGCTGAAAGGAAGAAGGCATCATGCCGAGCTTTCCACCCTGGTGTCACTTTCAGTTTACCTTCCCCTGCTGCGAATCCTCCACCAATTATTTGGGCTACAGCACACACTGCTTTGCTTCCCACAACAAACAATGACATCAAATACTGCGTCTACTGGGACCTTTGAACAAAAAAACAAAAAAAACAACATCTTTGGATTTTTGACAACTTGCCATGAAAACGGGGGGGCCCCAGCAGCAAAGTCAAACACAGCGAGCAATACATTTCATTGTGATACCTGTACTACAATACCTACTGACTGTTAATTGAATGTGCTGAGATTGTGTCGATAAACATTTAAGAGGCTTCCTCTGCTGACTATGAAGAGATATAGCCCGGTGTAAGGTTACAAAAGAAAACGCAATTGGATAAAAAGATAAATCAATGACATAAGTAGATTACACGGCACAATCCATTTCTTTAAGCTATCTAAAGTCTCTTTACAATCTCTGACCTGAGACATGGCAAAGGAGGCAGAGAGAGAGAGAGAGACACTAAGCTCCTCTCAGCACATCAAATATTAAGAGCGAATATTAGCCCTGTCTTTGTCACCCCAGCACCACTGCCTGTGAAGGAAACATCCTCATGAGAGCATACGTGTGCGTACGCATGTGCTTTTGTGTGAGATGTGAGGTGAAAGTAATTGTGATGCAGCCGTGTGTGTGTGCGTGTGTGTGTACAGTATCTGTGAAAAGAGACAGTTCACTCACAGGGCAATGCTCAAAAACACTCCCTCGACTGTGTGTTTTCTTGAGAGTCGGGGTTGAAAGGGTTTTTCTGTGCTGCGTTGTTTTAACTCTTAGCAAGCGAGAAGAAGCTGACCTTCCCTATTAAAGCTGCACAACCACATCACTCCAGAGTGATGGGAGTTCAAATCTCTTCATTTCAACGTACAACTGCATATGTTACATTTTGTAATTAGACTGTCCAGCCAAGGGCGCTGGTAACAGTCAAACACTCCTCGAGGTTCAGCAAGATTTGTATTGATATACAACAACGTGTTGCTCTTTCCGTAGCGACAGTTAAGGTTGCAGAGTGTTACAGAGTAGTCTGCAGCTTTCTCTCCCCAAAACCTTCTGCTCTGTTGTTTGCCACTTCCTCTCTCCCCTCACAACCACAGCTACACCCATCATATCCAAAGGAACCTCAAACGAGTTTTTCACAGAGGAAAAGTGACTGTTATTGGAGCAGCTGAATTGAGGTCGGAGAACACAGAAAGCTCATTCATCGGTCAGTATGTGGCCAATTTGTCCAGCTTCAAAAGCAATGTGGGAGACTTAGTCGCTCGGCTCAGGGTAGTGTGAAGGAAAGGTTTGGGGTTGACAAAGGGTTGAGAGGTGTGGTCCTCTCTGACACTAGTGCTGTGTTGTACTTCTCCCCGAAGTACTAGGATGGAGAGGGCATGAAATAAAGCAGTTTCCATTCAAATGCAGCAAAGATTTTAAACACATTTTGGAAATTTATATTTGAAAAAATCTAATGTTACATCTGCGACTTTTATATTATGAATATATATTCACCAGAATGAAGCAAGATTAAACAGTTAATTAAAAGCCTGTCTAGGTGAAAGCTGTGATTACAAATCAGAGTTATTCCACCAAATATTGATTTCTGACCACTTCCTACTTTAAAAACAAAACAAAACAAAACAAAAATGCTAATTTTAGTGAACGTATGCCTTTAAACAGCCAAATCAGAGAAACGGATCATTTTCCAGCCCTCTCCTAATGTTTTCCAGAGCTGTATAATGGCATTTTATTGCTGTATTTGTAATGGTAACGCTGATGTAATGTGGTGTTTAAGTCACCAGCCGTTCTGCCAACAGCAGCTGAAAAAGCAGAAGCAGGTGCAACACAAAGTTAAACATTGTGTAAAAGCTTTCGACATTATTCATGTGGAAAATGTTATATTTCATCATTTGCATACAATATTTGGCCTTGTGTGTGTTGTTGACCATTCTATCAGCATGGTTCTACAAACGTTTTTTGGTCACCTGACAACTTGTGAAATATTTCATCATCTACTGAATAGACATTTGCGGTCCACTGACCTTTTCCAAAAAAAAAAACAAAGTTATTTTAATTAATATCTCTCAATGATTTCATGAAACGCTCATTGCACTCATTTCAACTTCAGCTAATTATCAGGTTATGTTTTTTAAACAGCCCTAATATTAATATGCAAATATTATGCTAAACATAGCTAGTCAATTTTTACTAGCATTTTTTCATTATTATTACTAGAATGATATTTAAAACATTTAGCTATTGCTTGGTCTTACAACGCCAACAGTACAAACAACTTCACCTGACCACATGGATGTGAACTTTTATCATATTGTTTTATCATTTCCATTTTGATTTTTTTGCGAGTACAAATGCAGATAACGAACACTAGCTTGAGATTACTGTTACACTTTAAGCGCTAAATCTCAGAGCAACATAGAAAAACACCCATTTCTACAACTACCTCTGTGTTCACCACCCAACTTTTCCTCTCCATCTTGGAACACAGCCCTTTCTTCATTATTCAGGTAACACAGGACTAAATTGATTTCTTGCCCCTTTCCTCTCACCTGTCTCCTCTTCCCCTCAGATCAACATTCCACACCAAGTGCAAAGGGCCTGGCCACACGAGCAGCAGCATTTGGCGAAATAACCCGCATTTGAGCTGGTTTAAGATTTCACATAAACACACCTTGATCCCTAAATCTCTGCTAAGCCTGTTTCAGTTTCAAACAGCAGGAAAAGAGCCTGCTCAAACAGTCAGCCGGGCTGGCTGCTGAACAGATCTGGTACAGTGTAGAGACTCTCCACATTCATACGTTTGGCAGAACAGACCTTCTGAATGTAAATGTCTCCAAATGAATTAGCATTACGTCTGCATGCGGGCAGTGTATTTGAGTATCCAGAGCCATATATGCACAGTATATTTGTGCACGTGTGTGTTTGTGCGCGCGTGTGTGTTCATAACCCTGTGCATGCAGGCAGCTGCCCTCCCTACAGGGATCCGCTCCTTCAGACACATTTTCACCTCATCTGCGTTTAAGGGCATTAATATTGCACCAGCCGCGGTGGCAGGGTTAAATGAATTACTTGGGGGGGCAGAAGGAGGCTGAATGTCAAATGCAATCTTTCCACTTCTCCTTCCTTCCCTCTGCCTTCCTCTGCTTTTTGCCCTGATGCGATATGACATGATACGTTCATGGGAACGCTACAGCCAGCTCCTCACAGAGACGGGAAAAGCCACAGTGTCAGCATGAGGTCTTTGTTTAGAGGAGTATAGGATCCTTTCTTTGCATAGGCGTTTACGGCTTTAGCCTATTTAGAATATTAGTATTATTGTTAAAAAATAAAACTACTATTTTACAGTTCATTAGGAGTTTAAAGGTGTCCCTAGATACTAGAACAAAACATGCAACAAAATACAATATCTAAAGCCTCACTATCACTTTAATCTAACGTGTTATGCAAAGACTGGAAATTTTCATATTGGTTTTGTAATTAAGCACCATTCCCATCACCGAATTAATTGCTGAGACATTTGGGGGACTGGTTGAAAAGAAATATATATAACGAGTATACAGAGTGGGGCTTCTTGGCCCAGGGAGACTGACATCAGCGAGGTCACTCGGAGGTTAAGTTAACAGGCATATGAGCATCTGAAAAATTAAAAGCTTGAGCTCACGAAAGCAGCACTCTGAGTGCAAGTGGCATGACCTGGAGGAGTTGTGAAAAGAGTGCAGTGTACTGTACATGCAGACACAAATCTCTCACACGCAGCGCTGGTGTTAATGCACTCACTGTGTAGATCAGCTTCCACATAGTTAACCTTGCAACACACCTATTGACGCACACTCTCATTCCTCTTGCTCAAAGTCAGAGACAGAAATTCGCACAAATCAATCCCAGTGATTGAGTGCTCGGTGGAGTGAGCAGCTGCAGACACGCCAACAGGACAGATGCACTGACAACACTGCTGATGGACAGATCATATGGCTCACTCTGTTTTTCCTCCTCTTTCTCCCTGTCTTTGTCCTCACATGCGCACATCCAGCAGTAGTTGTGCTTAGTGAACTGTGGGGCATAAACGTTGTTATGCATGGGGGTTAGGTGTCGGTACTTCATCTCTGCAGTGTTAGAATGCCAATTACAAAGTGTTAGAATGCCAATTATCAAGAGTCAGGGGTAAGGTTTAGGATGAGAGGTTCAATGGAGTCCGTAGATCCCCCACAAACATTTTTATTTTCTAGATTTTCCCTACATGTCCACCGTTTGGGAATAAATCTGCTAAGGACATGTGCATTTTGACATTCGCCCATTAAATAACATCCACAGCTGGTTATGTCAATTGAAAACCACAAACTTCTGAAGCTAATCCAATTCCTGCATTTATTGTTTTATCTCTCATGGAATATCTTGGACGACTAGATTGCTTATTAAATACGTCTTACATCTGTCATAAGATCCCATGTGTTAATACGGAATAAGGAGCGAGTTAGCCTAGGAAAAAGCAAGCTGCCAAGTCCATCTTCCTTTATTGACTATCTGCCTCCACAACAGTCCAAGCACTAGTGAACATCTATGTTCAAATACTTACCTTGGAAACAGTAAACACAAATTTATCTCTACACAAACGTAAAATGAGTTGTCTGTGAGCAGTACAAGCAAAAGAAAAACACCCACACTAACAACGTTAAACTTCACATTTATGGTACCTCTGGAAAATGCTCAAAGTCTAGACTTTCTGGACGTGTTCTCCAATAACCCAAACCCCACACATCTCATTTCATACATAGCCTATGTAGTAAAAAAAGATACAATGTGTTCCCTTAGTTTTTTTTGTCATACTGTTTTAGGATTTTAATGAGAGAGTTATTATTGTTGTTGATATTACAAATTATTCCGAGAAAGACAACAAAAGGAGCCAGATCTCGCACAGGTCCAACAATCTCTGTGGTTTGCTTGCTCAAATGTGACTGCATGGAGCCCCTGCTCCTACAAATACAACGGTGCACAGAAGGACTCATTTACTTAGTCTACAGTTCTGAGCCTACGCAGCTGTGGCACAGACTGATGTGGCTCTAGCACAAAGCCTGCACCAAGCAGGGTAAATGAGGACGAGATGTCTACATTCACTTAGTTCATTCCTGAACTGGTTAAGAAACATGTTTTGATATCTGCTCTGATCAAGGTGTAAAATATGTTCGGGGACAGAAATGTGATCTAACTGAAAACAGTTCACAAAGTAAAATAGGCTTAAACTTTAATTTCTTCGGCAAAATATAGAAGAAAATGTGACGCTTGAAATCAAGCATAAACAATAACAGCAAAGCGTGGGGATTCAGACAGCTCATTGGGGAAGAGTGACCTTGAAATTATCAGCAAAGTCAAATTTAAATAACTCCTGATTTCCAACATATACATCAGTCTCTGTCTCTCCTCACTCCACTGTGCACTGATATGTAGCCAGAGGAAAACACGAGGCATTAGTGGAAACGGTGAAGGAGACAAGTGTGTCATTTATCCCTCTACCTCCAGGTTAATTGACAAGATAATTACAAGACTGAGGCGAGGGATGAAAATGACAGTTGGGGGAACACGCATGCCGGTAAGTGCATTAGGAAGGTAGCTGGGTCTTTGAACATGTGCACATGTTACGAAGGGCAATTCATTATGCTGGCAGCTGTATTTGTTTATTTGTAATGAGCAGCTACATGTGCATATTTTTTTTTTTATGGAAAACTTGGTTCAAACAAAGCTACTTTTGTTATTTTCCCTCAAAGATACGCCAGCAGAAAGCAACCCAGCTAGCCAAACTGTTTCAGTAAACATACAGGGGAACATATTCAAATTACAGGACAAGAAACAAACCAGGAAAGTGAAACCGTTAGCTTGAAAATGTTGTTCGTTTTCACAAACTGACAGTGGGAAGCACTTTGACATTATGCATTTATTATGAGTGTGGACAACTGCAGCAATGTTCTGTCTACACTGTCGGTTTCATGTGTGTCAAGTACAGTTGTCCAGTCACTGCAAGACGGCGTTATCCATGTTACAAACCCTTTGTACACTTTCCATGTGAACGCTTACCATGTTTAACAGGAATGGCAAAAGGAGGTTGAGCTTTACTCAATTGTTTTCCATGGCAACTACTGAGATTGAGTTTTCCATATTTTTCCCGTTTTTTGCTGCTGTTTTTATATAAATCTATTCTGCATTTCAAAGATAAATGGTGTTTATCTCCTCAATGGCCCCTAAATATACCCTGAGATAATATTATGAAACGCGGGTAATGTTGGACACAAAATTGTCCATATAGCATTAGCATAAAAGTCTAGTATAAAGACTGGAAATATAAATGCAGCAATAAATGCAGTGGAATAAAACTTGTCAGTGAGGCATTCATTTTGCCCTCAGGGACTACATTCAAGCTTTCTCATCTCTGGCGTCCATTCTCTCTGTGGCCCTCTCTTTCTTTTTGGTGCTACGGCTTTCTTTTTCTCTTGTTCAACAGCTGTGGAGCAGGGTTAGGGTCAAGGGAATCACACACACACACACACACACACACACACACACACACAAGGATGTGGCACTGTTAGGCTTGAATGCCGCTGAGGTTGTGGAGATACAGGGCTGGATTTTCCCATGCCAATATTTAAGTGCTGGCTGTGTTTGAAACTGTGGGGGGACCTCCAGTGCCCTCTGGATCCCTCTCCTGGCCCCTGGCCCCTGGCCCAGAGGCTGTGTCTTCTCCCCCTGCTGGGACACTCAATCGACTCTGTGTGTGTTGGTGTGTGTGTGTGTGTGTAAATGGTCAATCTCAGGAGGGGTTCTGTCATTCAGTCGTCAGTCATTCAGCCACCAGCCGCAGCATTGCGGGCAGCCAGCCCCTTGCTCAGGGCAAGTCATCTGTCTTTAAAAGACAACAAACTGTGATCTTTCCCTCCATCCTTAAAATGATCCTTATTTCCCTAATGCTCAAGTTTTTCTGTAATCTCTGGAAGTCACTTTCCTGGTAAACATATCCCTCTGCTTGTTATTTCTCCCCCCTCTGTGTTTTAGAATCATGAAATGACTATTTGCCTTGCTCTGTCCCTCCCTCCTTCTGTCCTTGCCGACATCCATCCAGTCCCAGGGATTGTGTAGGACATCTCCTGCAGAGGGAGTTGAAAGCATTCCTCTGCCTCCCCTGTGATCATAGCTTATTTAATAACTATTCCAATAAAGTCAACAACAAGGCCCACGATGCAACCCCCATCTACCGTGGGCCCCCAGCCTTCCCCCTCAGGTCTGATGAATGGGGCCATCAGGCATGCCAGCTGCCCCGGAGGTTAGCAAGCTGCCCCTGCCGGGCAGCCAGGCCACCGAGCCAGGAGGGAGGAAGTGGAGCAGGGTGGAGAGGGGCAGGGCAGGGCTGGCATGCCAGAACTCACACTAGGCAAAGCTTGGACGGAAACAACTAGTGGAAATATGGAGAAACGTAGGGAGGGCCGGTGAAGCTGGGGGGGTACAGGATGCACACACAAAGAGGGAGAAACCCTGGATGCCAGCGACACAGTGAGAAGTAGGAATGCGCTCAACATGTTTTCGTTCATTGCTTGCTCATGACTTTCCACATCTCTTGACAACAGTTGATCCAAATTCTACTAAGCAGCGCACTGATTTGGTAACATTCAAGGAACAAGTCAAGAAAAAATGGAAGCCGACCAGTTCAGCCGTTTGTATAGGTCCAATGTATTTTTCCTTAATTAGAAGAGTTCAGTACACTTAAACTTTGTGTATATTAAGCCTCTTGTATATAAATCACATATTTATGGTATTTTTTGTTGTTTGGCAAAAGACATTTAAGTTTTTCTTTGGTGGACAGAACCAGGGAAAGAAGCAACCGTAAAGGAGGCATATTATATATATTTTGGTATAATTAATAATAAAAATAATAATAAATAATTGGGCAAACCAACATTTGGCATGCCAACACATGCTATAAACTGGAAGGCACACTCTGTCTAAAGTTCTTTTCTGTTTACCAAACCCAAACTGTTTGGAAAACATGACGAGTGTTAATTATTGGCAGGCTAAAGCGATTTCCATATTACCTGTCATAATTCTCGACCCAACCCACTTTTGTGGCATATGTGATCCCCTCCCATCCACTTCTGCCAAATAGCTAGCCATACCCTCTATTCATTACACTGCAGTCTTCTCCTGCTTCCCATGTAGCTGGTGCCAACCTCGGTTTTGTTGTGCAGACACACAGTGATGGTAAATTGGTCATAGCAACAAAGCTGGCAAAGAAATCTTGACAGAGTGAAAAAAAGAGCAGAAGCTGAATGTTTCCCTATGGTACACGAATCTTAGAGCGAACGAGGAAGACATTCAGGATGAGGGAATGTTATTCAACTGGGATCGCGCGTCAAGCCTGCATAAGTCATGTGGCTGAGGCAAAAAGTACATTAAATGACATTTGAAACACCATTTTTCTTAATCTAAGCTTCTAGGGAAAGACAGGCTGGATTTAGTCAAGGAGAGTTTGTCCACTAGAGACATTACACTACCACTACCTTTGATTTGCTGTGGAGCTCCTGCTGTATCCCCTAGCAGCGAGTGGGTTAGCTGCTTTCCTACCTGTTAAAACAGTTTTATCTGTCTCTCTTTACGTATCCATCCCTTGCCAATAGGGAAATCTTTATTTCTGTATCCAAGCAAACATTTTATAAATGCAAACAGGCTCTCTGAAGAAAGCTTCAGAGGCGAGACCTGTCCTGTACCTGAAAGTACAGCAGCATGTCTCTCCTGGCCTCAGCCCTCAAAGTAAGCACAGCTGTGTTGAATATTTCCCTCACTCCGCAGTTCATTTGAGGGTGATCTGAGCCCAGTTAGCCCCCAGGACATGAAGCGGTAAACAGGCCGACTATCAAAGCAAACAGCCGCAGTCAGAAAGACTGGAAAATGAGCCTCTGACCGGCGAAGCTGCAGATGCAGGCGCATGGGCGAGCGGCAGCTGGGCAGAGCTCAAAGACTCCCTGACAGCAGCTGATTTCAGTGGTGCTTACAGGCTGAGAAAACAAGATTCCCTAAATCATCAGTGGGCAGCAGAAAGAGGTTCACTGTAGATATTACTGTAATCACTGTTCTCACTGTAGCTCACGTAAATAAGAACCCGGGCATCAACTGATTACAAATTGCAAATGTCGTAATGCTGAGATGTTTTTTCCACAATTTCTGAAACAAAAAAAAATGTCTGATCTGATGTTCGTGTATCGTTGCTATAGTGATAACACATTTAATGAAATTCTGTGAATAGCTCCTTCGGTGTCTGGAAAATGTGTGCAGTCAGGTCCAAAGCCCGCTCAAATCATACATATTGTAAAGTTTTATATTTAAAAAGAGTGCTGACCACCGACACTCAAATGAGCTTCTTTCTATATCTAGGAAGTGATGCAGCAAGAATATCTCAGTCTCTTCCTATTCTCAAATGTTTCCAACCACACAAAAATGACACATTAGACGAAGCTTCCCGAGGAACGCTCAGCCACATGAAATCAAACCAACTTGTGAGAGATGGGCATGTTGAAAGCATGTGGGGTGCTGATGCGTTTAAACACGTAACCCCTCATGTGGTTCTAGTCACCTTCAGGTTAGTCATCTGGCGGAGGATTGACCGCACACGTCATTCGCTGAGAAAAGAAAACAAACAATTTCTCTAATGGCCTAATGTACGCGTGGCAGGGAAACCGGGGAGGCAGGCAGCAAGGCACCAAAGCTCCCATACCATGACTGCCCACATCCTTAGTTTGACCCATCACCTAAACACAGACTTGCGCTCCAGGGGAAATGACTGGATGCATTTAGCTCTCCTCATCACAGAGTGCTATTCATCTTTAGGAAACAGCATGCCCTGTGAGATGTGTTTAAGTTGAGTGTGTCGGAGTAGACAGAGGTAATGGCTAACCACCAGCGTCTTGTTGGTTTTGAAGAGCTTTTGTTGTTTTTGTTGTGAAGGAACCAAACTCTAACCATCTAACCAAAAGGAGCTGTTCTGTTTAGTTTAACATAAATGTGTTGCACGCATCATCCTCACGTTAGGGCTCTGGTGCACGACTGGGAAGCCCAAACCCCAGGTCAGTATAATCATTGTACTGACATATTATCTCATTTAAGTGCACCAAAGGCCACAGTGCTGATGGTGGATCTTCACCTCTGTCAAGTTGCGTCAAACTCTACAAACGTCTCTCAGCCCACAGCAGTGGAGCGCCGTCCCATTTCTGGAGCACTAATGCTGATTAGCGCTAACAGGTCCATCAAAGCTTACCCAGAGTAAACTAAGATTACGCCCAGAGAATTTATGTTCTGCTAGCCTCACGCACATCTGGAAACATCATTTGTCAGTGCAAATCACGTTCAATCCTTTTTTTTCAACGCATTAAAGAAACACATCTGATATAACTGCTGCTTTTGTAAGCTGTTGAAAAGTACGGAGTGAAAAAAATCACATGGAAATACTGAATTCATGTATTTCCTTCACACACATCTGGGCATATTTTGCTGAGTATGTCACTAAAATTAGCACTGATGTCAATGATGGATGTCCCCTGGCAGGCCCATACTTCACAGCCTCCCTTCAGAGGGACTTCGACTGTTTCAACCTTCATCTGGAAGTCACTTCATTTATAGACTGGTTCTTAAACCACAGTCATTGTGACACAGGATACATTTAAAAGACTCTTAGGGTTGAAATCCCTTTCATGTCAAAGGAATGAAGCGAGTGGTAAAGAAAAAGAAGAAGCAATTTTATGAGAACAAATAAAAAATAAAAAAACTGAAAATTGTGAGTGGGCATCTTAAGACAAACACTGTCTTATGTCCCCATGGCCCCGCCTGACTCCACTCTTCACAATGCTCAGCTCAATATGCTTTCATTTCTCTAGTGTTTACAGCGTAATTTCTGCAGAGGATCTAACAAGATCTTTGAGGTTTATTGCTTCTGCTGAGAAAGTGAAGAATGAATGTCTCTCACTGGTTCGGATCCTCTCTGTTTTTCACTCAATCCGTGTGACAACTCCCTCCTCTTCATCTCAAGTGCTGCTTTCTTTGTGAATGGGCACAAAAAGCGACAAAAAATAAACACTGAGACATAACGAGGAAGAGTGACACAGAGAGAAAGGCTGTATTTGCGTCTTCTCGGTGAGCTCCTCGGAGGTGGATGAGGGCTGTGAAAGGCCACATTGTTGATGTCAAGACCAGTCAGCATCAAAGGGCTGATTCAGGTTGTGAGAGGAGACTCGCTCACTCTCTCTCTCTCACTCCCTGCTCACACACGCACGCTGTTCCACTCAGTCCCCTGAAGACCCCAAAAAACATCAAGGTTTACTGTTCCTCTTCACAGCCGAAGAACAATATTTGGAAAGGATGTGTTAACTCAGAGCGAGGTCAGGGGGCACACAGTAACATGATTCAGTGTGTGAGTGGACGCTAAAGTGAGGTGACTCGAACTTAACTGCCTGGACAAATTGCAATACAAATTATTTTTTTGTTTTGCTTTCTAGAAACAGTTCACCAGCTCACACCAATCTCACATCATCAACTCTGCACAAGCACAAGTGGTTGAATATGTAAATGGTATTGTTCACAAAATCTTTATGCGTCACTTCTCTGTTCCGTTCAAACCAAGCAGTAGGGAGAACTGCAGGCCCTATTGAGAGCTTTAATTACACTCGCCAAAGTACATTGTACTAATGACTTCTGCGTGTGAGTGTGCGTGTGTGTATGGGGGTATTAATGTATGAATCGGTAAAGTTAGACACCAGGAGCTGCACCACGGTGTCAGGATGAGATTTAACGAGCTTTAATAACAAGCTTTAATGAGCTTAATTAGGAATCCATGTGATCCCCATGGAAACGCCTAAACTCCACAAAACCCAGCTCCGGGTCTGAGGAGCTTTCAATTGGATTACTGTGGCTAATGTCACTGAGACACAACACTGAAAACAAACAGAGGGCTAGTGGAGAAGATGGGGCTGAGGAGGCGATGAGATAGAATGAAGGGAGAGATATACAGGCAAGGTGTTAGCGAAGAATCCTTGGCGGCAGAGGAATACCTGCTGAGAGACGATGGGAGGAGGAGGAGGGCAAACCAGCAGAATCAGTGGGACAAGTCCTTACCACCACACCTTTTTCACTCCAGTGATAATTGTGCTTCCCAACCTAATTAACCCCTTCGAAGACTCACACTTCTTTCTTGACAGTTTCCTCTAATTACTTTTCATTTTCTAATTTTCACACACTAGGTGGGTTTCAACTCATTTATTTTCGCATATATTACACATACAAATGTAACAAAAAAAGAACCACTTTACACTTACACACTTATTTACATCCATACAAAGATGAAAAGGAAGTGGATTCTTTATACAAGCCACCATTATATTGTGTGAAATGGTGCCACATTTTTTTTGCCATATATGAGGAGGTGGGAGTGCTGCATTTTGCCACCCACCAACTTAGCATGACGATTAAAAGTAAAACAAAAAGAAAACGTGCCACTGTAGGGAGGAGGGTTTAGTGTTATACAACGTAATAACAATTTGAAGAGGTAACATTTAAATTTTAGTTGATTATTAATGTTTGTATGCTTCTCTTAAAGCTGGTGCATTTTTTTCGAACATGCTTAATGTCTTTCATCCCTTTACTCCGTCTGTCTCTCTTGGATCAGTTTGCCTTGCAGTGACCACAGGGAGGCTCTGTAAAGTGCAGTCTGACAATGATGGAGTGACCTTTCAGATAAGAATGATAAAGCTGCCCAGCCCTTCCCCGTTTCTTCACTGATATGTGCGCACACGCAGACACACAAACCACTCTGACACAAAGGTGCACACCCACACATATCTGATGACCTGCTCCCTGACAAGTCCTCCCCGAGGGATTTTTACACATGCACACGCGCACACACGCACATAAACTAGAGTTCTTCTCAGGCATGGAATCATTGAGTGTCATCTGGCAGGTAGAGTAACACTGGACCCTGGGCCCATGGTAGAGAGGGGGTGACCTTGGTGGTAAAGGGTCACAGAGCTTGGACAACACACTGGATCTAAAGATCATCAGCCGTGAGCTGGTCTACACAGGGAGGTCATCTTTCACCATCTATCTGCAGGATTCTCCCATGCCCGTAGCAAGTCCCTCCTCGGTCTCGCTATATTTAGTTCCATCACTTCCCAGGGTTTTTTTGTGATGTCCTGCTGCGGCAGAAAGAGTCTGGGGCTCATCATTATAAATCAGCCTGCTAGAAGGAATAAAAATTTAAAGAGCTTCTCCCTGGATTCAAACTGAAGTCTCCATTAGTGTGGCCAGAGCAAATGGTTGCTTGCATGGCAACACGCAGCAAATCAACACAACAACCCCTTTAATCACCATCTTTGTCTTTTTGTTCTCCGTCCAATTTTTCTCCACTATCTAGCCTTACAGTGTTGAAGTTTAGTAGTCTTCAAAGAGCAGAATTACCACAGCTTTACAGTTAACTACATCCATGTATTATAGTATACTGCTCATTGCACTGGCATATCCTAACTCTGCTTTGTAATGGAAAATGCTTCAAAGATATATATTCTTCTAACCTTACAAAGGTCCGCATAGGTCAAGGGAGATTAGCGGGGAGCAGAAGACGAGAGTGTGAGTTCATCTTATCAAGGAGCACTGCTGACAATACGCAGATAGCAGGCAGTCAGGAGATGGGAGAAGCAGAAACTGAGACGGCCACACAGCAGGCGTGCCCTGAAAGGCACTGATTAGAAAGAAAAGAGGCAGATACAAACAGTCCGACTTTCAAAACAAAAGAAAATGTAGTACAATATACCATATTTCAGAGCCCACAAGCACACACACACACACACACACACAGAGACTATGATTTCATTTCATGTCAGCCTTAAGGGAGGGCTGAACTACTCGCCTCATCATCCTCCTTCTCGATCGCTCTGTTCTTGGCCCACTGCACGCCTCCGGGGCCAGCGAAGGCAGCGATTAACGACAACAGAGAGAGTGTGTATGAGTGTGTAAGTGTGTGTAAGGCCTGATCGTTAGAGCGGCCAACTTGTGTAATACAATTACAGAGGCTGCAGAGAAACTGCTAATGTGCACGCAGGCAGCTCTGTCAGATGGATCAGGTATTGAGTTTTCTATGCTTAATTCACTTTCCAGCACACACATGGGTGCATTAGTTAGATTAGAGTAGCAGGAAGGGACGGGAGGTGGGGTTGGTCTACCGCCGAGTCAAGCAGATTTGTTTAGGGCTGGCTGTCAATTACGACCATGACCCTTGGACTAAATGGCTGCTCATCCAGCGGAAAAAAGGAAAGTAGACAAAAGCCAGACAAGATTGGTAAAGACGTGGCCATTTGCTACAGAAGATAACAAGTGTCATGTTGTGGAGTAAACAATGGTCAAAACACTGTGCATAATGCTACACTAATAAAACAGAGTGCTGGGGTCTGAAAAGGCAATGTGACCATCAGTAAGATTAGTGAGGCAATGTTATCACTAGAATACATGGCCAGTGGCGGATGCGTACTTAAAAATATGAAATGGAAAACACATGATTCAATTTGCTCTTTAAAACAAGTCTTGTGCAATTTAGGAGACTGATTGTGGATGTGATCCCTCATAACCACTTTTCCCTTTTACCTCCTATACAGAAAGACATTTTACAGATAATACGAAGCCCAGGTTGCACTGCACTTGTACAAATGTAGAATTTATGTCGCTGTAGGTTTTCTTTTATCTGGCAATTCTTAATATCTGTTATTGAACTTTGACCTCGAAGAAAGTTTTTGAGTTCTACCTGAGCTACTCGCCTCAGGTAAATGACTCATCATGAAGCTTCTTAGATAATCAGTATAACTTTCTTGCTGATATGATAAGTAAATGTAATCTTACAGCAGATCTTTTTCTGCAGTAGCTAAATGAGCAGCAGGAGGGGGTTGAAGTTTCCACAGTAAACACCTCCCTCTCATGTAAACACCTATAATCACAACAAGATGGCCAATGCAGCTCAGCTCGTAATTGTATCACTGAAGTGAGATGACTGAGTTTTTGCAGGGGGAGAGCATTATTGCTGTTTGCAGCTGATTGAATTAAAATGTCTACTTCACTCCCAAGAGACCACCCTAGTACAAAGGACACGCTGTAGATTGTCTGTGTGGAACTGGGGCCACGCAGTAACAAATAATCTTGTAAGCCTTTCAAAAACTATTCGCAGCCGCTGCCAGTATTTTTTCCATCTGACACCCAGCTTCTCTCTAACAGAGGAAGAAAGGAGGGCTAAAGGGAAACAAGAATAGAAATGAAGAATAAAGTTGGATGTGACAGGCCGTGCAGAGAAAACCTTTAACCACTGATAGATGTTGGACAGCTACAGCCCCTCATTGTGACACATCCATCAAAGCACTGATCACTTTTGTCCTCCCACTGATCCAGCCCTTGTTACGGGCTCGCGTGTGTCAGAACTGCTTCGACCAGTCCGTCTGACTCCGTGACCACTGAGTTCAGACAGAACAGCGTGTCAAAGGAGGGACCGGTGACACTCCTTGGATTAGACGTGGCCTGTCCGAAATCCTTAGACAGTATACTGCACTCTGTCAAGTTGTTATTGAAACAACAATGAAAATGGAAGCTTCATGCCCTCACTCTCAAATTAAATCAATGTGGAAACAACTGCCAACAAGAAAAATGGCAGTCCAAAACCAAAACCAGGTTGTGCTAGTATCTGGTGTTCCACAGAAAAGCAACACAATGAGGTTCAGGTTTCTCTGCCAAATTTCCCAAGAAATTGCAGGGGAACAGAAATATGCATATGACTCGGTAATGCTCGAAGCTGCCCAATCCTTACAACACATTGGTTTGTTCACCATTGTTGCATTTGCTCACCAGACTTTTCCACAAACAAAAACCACACAAAGCAACTGAGAATAGCTGCACGGCTGAATCGCGGATGCTCTCGGGCTGTTTGTCCTGTGAGCAAAAAGCCACGCAGCTTAGGAGTGGCTCTACTATCTGTGTCCTACTTCGTTCCTGTGTCTCAACCTCCCCTTCCTTTGGCCAATATCGTTGCTTTTGTTGGCAAGGTCTCATGCTGGAGCACGCTACTAAATAAAACATTTGGCATGAAAAAGTGATAATGAAAAACCGTGGCTAGCAGAAAGCTAGTAAGTGTATGCAGGCAGAAACCTAAATATTGGGATTTAGTGTTGTGCAGCTTTCTAAATGAGAGGTGTAAGGAATATGTGGAATTGCAACAAGCAGCTACTAGGAAACGCATCGGGAGGTTTGATTTACCAGTGCTCCTTACTTTACACATCAGAGGTTACCGTTTTGCCCTCCCCAGCCACGTCTCTCTAGTGTAACCCCCGTCTGCTTTTACCTGACAGATCAGTTTACCTCACGTCAGCCTAAAAACCATGGGAACCCCTATGCATGGTGTGTCACCGCTGAATTATCGGTTTCCGCTGCACATGCTCCAGCATATCTGCAGCTAGCCATTATGGCGTATCAGCTTACACTCAGTGTGCTGACTCCAGTGCAGCTGGCCTACTGTATGGGGACATAGTTTATAGAGGTCTGGAATTAGAGAAACAAGTCTGTCATCTTACTAAGCTCTGTCATTTTTTCCAAACTGAGATATCTTTACTCCATCAACTTGACCTGAAGGAGAGCAACTCTACAAAACCTTCCGCCACGTTAAAGCAGTACTCCCCACCGAGATGATGGGTAGGTGAGCATAATCCAACCTTCGGATACTACAAACAAAGAATACAATTGAAAAGGTGTACATGAACACGGATATTAATCCTTACTAAGGTCGGTAAACAGCTCATGCCTGACAGTGGCATGTAATGTTACTCTGCATAACCAGTAAGACCAATTCAGACATTTGACCTGGTTTAGGAAGAACTCCTGTGTGATTTTTCTCTCTCTGCACTTCAGAACAATCATCACAACAACATCTATTATTCACCTTCTGTTTTTTTAACTCCTTGAAAGGGGCAAACGCACATCTGGAAGCTCGTCCCTGCTGCCGATCCCCTACACACTGCTCAAAGCTTGCATTTTCCGCCGTACATCACTCTTGATGTGTTAAAGTAGGTCCACTTTCAGCCAATGAAGAAACACACGTACTGTGATACAGAAATTAGTGAATGCAAGGACAGTTGTACTTGACTTTTTTTCAATCCTTTCCGTCAGAACATTGTGTAGGGCAAGCAGGCGCCGACACTTTGAGCTCAGTAATAATTCTGACATTTACAGCAGCAAACTGTCAGAGCAGACTGTGTTGTTTCATTATCAACCTCATCTCCATACTATTCATCAAATGAACATTGCATACAAATCAAAGACAACAAAGCCATTTCTCGTTTGCATGGAAACTCTTTCATTTGGCAGATCTTAGCCGTGGTTTTTGGTGCCCTCGTGGAGGAATACCGTAAAGTTTGTCTTTTCTGGTAGGCACACACATAGTATTCGACTTCAACAGTGTGCTTTACATGTTAGGACTCATAAAGTAACCTCTCACTGTGGGGCTTCTGTCTGGGCCCCATTTAAATGAGACCCATTGAGCTTGCCCCAGTTAAATACTGTCTGCCAGTACTTAGGTCACCTGGGACTGATCATGGAGATATGGCACACACACAGGCTCGCAAACACACGTTGGACCAACACACGCTGTGCAAACAAAGAAAAGTGCTGACACCCAACAGCAATTTTGAGTTGCAAACTGTTGCTGGACTCACAGTAACAAAGCTGAAAAAGAAGAAAAGAGGTCACACAGTAGGGTGTTTGGGTTGGTGGATTGGCTGATTAACTCTTACTTTCAGACCTGTCTGTGGAAACACAATCTCACAGTCGTCGCTCATGATGAATTCCATAGAGTTTGCAGAGACTTGTATAGAGTAATTATACAAAAAAGACAAAAACACCCATTCATCATATGCCTACAACAGTCAGGCAAGATTTCAATAGCATAATTTTTAAAAACACCCCTGACTTTTATCACATATTTGGACCCTCTCTGCTCTTGTCAACAGGAGTGCATGGGGGGATGAGGGGGGGATTAATCATACAACAGTGCATACCAATTGCGAAGCTTTAATTTAGCACTTCATTTAACTCAGTAAAAACAACAACTTTACAGGCTGGCATTCTGACACACATTTAATTCTGCCCTCTGGTAATGGTCTGCTCTGTTTAAAAGTCTGTTTGGCAGCTCTGTAGATAACAGATGGAAGAAAAATGAGGGGAATTATGAGAAAGATTGATTTCCTGGGGATGAATGGTCCGCTATTCACACAGATTTATCTGAAACAGACTTTCTCGGACTCTGTTATTACTGCATAAACACACACATACACACCCCTCTGTCACCATATGCAGACAAACAAGGACAAGAACATACAAAGAAAAAGAAACACACAGCACTAAACGCATACAGAAATCTAAGGAAGCAGAAAGAAACTGAATTATAAAAGTGGAAATATTATATGAGGTCATAAGTTGTTAAGGAGACGAGTTTCTTTTAAAAGGAATAAAACCTCTCGTACCTTAGAAGTAAATGAATCTATAGGTAGGAATAATACTTGTGTTACCAAATAAGCACAAATGTGGTGCAGCTAAACAAGCCCCGTTTTGTGCCCGTTCCCTAATGTCTAGTAAAACTGTATTCCTTTAGAAGAACAAGAACAAGCATTGTCCTTTTAAATGTCCCAAACCCATCTTTAAGGAACCATAATGTAAACCAGAGACTATAACTTCTCTTGTGGCATCTCAAAGTAGACACAGGAATGGAGCAAAAATGAGAATGAAGGAGGGCGTTGGGCGGGTAACGTGCCTGAATTGAGGCACATAAAAAAAAACAAAAAGAAAAACAAGACCATACAAACATGTATCTGTGGCAAGGCTTTCATCGGATGCTTTAACAGCGCAGAAATAACACAGAGCAAGATGCTGATAAAGTGGAGACAGGAAATGGGGAGCGTGGGTCTCCTGCTCTCATGTTTCAGACGGGACCAGTGGTCCCATACCCCCCACCCTCTCTACCCTTTTCTCTGTTCTGCTGACATACATAGACCACAACCCTCCCCAACCAGACGTTAGTGCAGCGTCTGGAAACCACCACCCCTCCTCACAATGCAGAGACGTGACACATTTCAGCAACATAATGCAGCGCATGTTTCAGACTGCAGGTATATAAAATGTGTTGATATATCCACTTGAGGGTTTTACAAAACACACACCAGCCGCGCAAATGACTTATTACAGATGAGTATTGTTCCTATTGTTCGGGAGGGCTTTTATATTTTTGCTTTCGTCCCATTCCACTAGTGAAACTCCAGCTCTAAGCACAAGACAGGGTGAAGCCAGGATTAAGGATTTAGCTCTGTCAATCAGAGTCGGAACTTATTTCCATTCTTGTGAGCCATTGCCACAGAGACATAAGAAAGCTGACGGTTGCCAAAGCCACCATGTTGTGTGTGTGTGTGTGTGTGTGTGTGTGTGTGTGTGACTCAGGTGTTATGAGTCACCACTGATATCATCTCTAAGTGGTACGTTGGCCGTTCTCTTCAGACCTCCACATACATATCACAGCTTTAACATCAAAGTTGAAGGTGCCTCATATAGAAGTTTACATTGTGCGAAAATGTTCTAAACGTCCTGAAAGTACTATTTACTACTGCTGTAAGCAGAAAACAGGAAGTGGTTCGGATGTTCAGCTATTTGAATTCTTTCTAAACAGTGCACTTTATGTAAATTGCAAATTACAAGGTGTAGCTTTGTTCGGACCACCCAGGCGCCTAGCCGATATTTAAATGCACCTATTTTACGTCTTTCTTTAAACAGCACTGCGACATAGCTGAACTTTGATTATTTCACACCTTTAGATCCCATGCAGGGGGTGGTTCTGGCCTCCCGTTTGAGCACCTCTCATTTTTGCGGTGCCATATTGGGCTCATGCTTGCTATGTAGTAGTTACTAAGACTGGTCCACGTGCCACTGGAGCCAGGGAAGCATGAGTGTAGGAAACATTTAACAGTGTTAAAGGACACTGGGGAAATAACACCATACCCACCGACTCAACCTTTTACCACCTATCAGCACTTTGAGTTTTTTATAGTGTCTGTGTGCATACATAAAAGTACCAGCATTCCAGCAGTATCTCAAATCCTCTCTAACGCAGTCTAGTTTGTACCCTAATCGTCTTTGCTAGGTTGAATATCCTGTAAGGCGACAGTACAGGATGTGCGCGCAGACAGTTACAGTGGCTAAATTGTGACAAAATATAATAAACAGGATGAAATGCAGATGAGATATTTGTCTCAAAGTACTTCTTACTGAGGAAAAATTACAAATGTTAAACAGCAACAACAGTGCAATTAAAGTTTCGTCCACCTACTGTCATTTACCTGGGTTACTAATGCCCCTGACTGATTTCCTGTTAGGAACACAAAAATGCAGGAGGGCATTAGTGGTTGAGCACCGGGGAGGAGGCAATGATGCCAAATTAAAGGGCAGGAGTGGAGTGTGTACTTATACTCACTCATGATGTGCTCTGTCAGCCCTGCTGCTTATAATGGCATGAGAAGGGCCACTTAACTCGTAATCACCCACCCCACCCCCCACCCCCTTGCCTCTGTCCTCCTCTCTGTTCACCCCCAAACACCACCCCCTTCCCCACATCCCCTGACTTTCTGACTGTCATCTCTGATCTCTAATCATAAATGAACTGTGGATCAAGAGCGGGGACAGTGGTCCACACCCCCTTTCCCCTTTGGCTGGGATCCTGTAATCACAGGGCTTTTGGCTGGTAAGAGGCCAACAAGCCTTTGAATGAGAAATGACTGTACCTCTAATGCATGAACCATCTCAACTCTGAAGTGCCATTTTCTGGCTGAGGGGATATCACAGGTAGGAAATCAGGTCACCGCCACCATCATCATCATCTTTCTAATCATTATGTCCAATCTAATCCAGCGGCGTAATTGAAAGTGGGGCCTTTTATACAATTATTTTCATTTGCTGTCTATAGCCTGAAAACCAAAACTTGCCACAATATGTCACGCTAATTTAAGCCCCCTGGTGCACTTTGACTTACCCTACCCACACAAAAAGTGTTTCACACCAAACACACAGACACGATCTGGGTGGTGTGCGATATGCTGTGTAGAGACACGGGACAGTCGTTCTGGCACAGGCCTTCCTGTCAAGTGCTGCTACTTGTGCCGAGCTCTGCTAATGGACTGCTAATAGAAGTGAATGTTGCCCTGTGAAGCTCCTCTGTAGTTGAAAGTGTCACGCAGGGTGATTAATGACACACTCTTCTCCTCCCCTGTCTGTCCCTGTCCACTGTTCATATCTCGATTTCACCCCTGTCTCTCTCTCCCCCACTTCTACCTTCAGCTCTCCTCCCCACTAACCTTTCTGTCCCATTTTCTTCCTTTCTGTCTTTACACTCACCCTCTTCTCACTCTTACTATTGCACCTCTTGTCCCGTCTTTTGCTCTTTTGCTTTGGGAGGAAGTGAGACTATAAAAAGAGATAAATTAGAATTATTATATCACAAAACACTCAACTTATATAGCAGGGTTTTAAATAGCTTCAAAATACCAAAAGAAAAAACAGTTGCTGTTATCTGCTGCAGCATGGCACAAAAAATGAAGAGTGAGATTACATTCTATGTGTACACCTGGTTTTAACAACATCAGGGCTGACGATGGCTACTTAAACTAAACGTATCCGAAGCAGGGATTTTAGGCAAAATGTATTGAATAAGACTGACATATTTAAAATGATTTTCTAACAGTATAAGGCTCTGAAAGTAACCTAATAAAAACAAAAATAACGGTGCTTGTACGAAGGGGATCTGGGCTGATATAGCTAAGATCCTGTCTTCAGCAGCAAAAACAGTATTTACTTCCACCAGCACAGCATTTTACTCCTCCACCAGATGACTGGAGAACTGTTCCAGTCCCAAAAATAGTGTCCTGTATATTTTTTTGCTTTCATAACAATAGTATATGACATCAAGTGGGGCAGGGAAGCAAACTCAGCAGCCACTTTTCACAGTAATTATCACTCACCACCACACGGCCTGCAGTTCAGCTACCAGCCAGCATGCACCTCTGACCCTGCTCAGCATTGTCAGACCATACTGTACACAATGTTTACTTTGCCCTCTTCTTCCACCTGCTCATGGCTGAGTGTGTTACTGAATGTTAATTTCCTCCAATTACATGAAATCGCATGACAAAAGCGGAAAAAGGGCTATCATAATGGGTCATTTTTAAGTACCGCTCCCTACACACAATGTGCTCATTGTACATAGAGGCCCTGTTTATAGAATGGCCGCAGTGGTTGTAATCTTAGTGGCCCCCAAGGAGCCAGTTGTCAAGCCACGGGGAAGCCTGTGTAATGATAGAAATAATATTCACATTCCTAAAGTAGCACTCATATCAGTGTGAAAACATTTTTAGAAGGCATGTATATTAAAGATGCTTTAACTTTTTCCATCATAATCCTCACAGGAGAAATCTTCAGAAAGTGGAGAGGTGGCAGAAACAGGAACACAGTATGAGATGAAGAGAGGAAGCGTGAGACATAAGAGCAGCATTGTGGAAAAACTGAATTAATCCCAGGAAGGTCAGCTCCCACGGGCTTCAGTTTATGCTTTATGTATCCACGGCCTAACACAGTGAGAGTGTAAAGATGCCATCGTTCAGGCGCAGGTCAGCATTGAAAATTAAAAAGGAAATCAAAAGGAGAAAGTGGGATTTTCTCTAAGGTATAATCTACGTCTCAAACTGTTGAAGGTGTAGATTATTAATCACGTTATCACATACACTAATCAGTCGAC
This sequence comes from Microctenopoma steveboyesi, assembly GCA_032359275.1. Classification (NCBI taxonomy): domain Eukaryota; kingdom Metazoa; phylum Chordata; class Actinopteri; order Anabantiformes; family Anabantidae; genus Microctenopoma; species Microctenopoma steveboyesi. Next base: position 7,918,016 of record JAUMHF010000004.1, on the reverse strand, counting down.
AGGTAAAGTGTCGCTTTCTCTTCATAACCTCATATTAAATCCATCTATCAGAACCAAAAACATTCACATCCACCCACAAAAGGAAAAACTGCTCCTAAAGACTTTTTCACATCATTTTTAAGAGGAAGTACTCGCTGTATTCCCATAGCAACTTCACATCCCCCATCAACTTTTAAAACAACACGCACGCAGGCGCCGCAACATGCTGCACAGCTCTGCCTCTGTGCTGGAAATACCAAAGTGCTGTTCTGTTCTTGTACCAAGGGTTTCCAATCAACCTACTGTCACAGATCTCTCAGCTACTTCTCTGGCAGCTCCCAGCTTATATCTGTCTCAACCTGTCTGCTTTGTCAAGAGTTCAGCAGGTTAATGAGCGCTCTCGTTCTCCCAGGGCTCACTCCTGTGTGTTGATGGGATGGGAGCAAATCATTTCAAAGGCAGAGTCGAAAAAGAAAAATAATCTCTAAAAGCCTCATGACATATTAATGAAATATGTTCAAATGGCCCACAAACAACATTACGTAGAGAGAGGGTGGTGTCATGAGTTCCTGGGTAAGTGAGACACTTTAATCATCAGTAGTTTAACACTGAAGAAGTGACTCTCCAGTGATTTGAAAATGTGTAGAGCTCATCCGGGCCCAAAAATAGTGGGACCCATTAATTAGTCTCAAACAATGTTCTCCTGGTGTATCGACTTCTTAATGGACAGAGAAAGACCTTGTTCGTATTCCCATCCAGTCAATGACACAGTGCTCTCCGGGGTTTTGGGAAGGGTATTATGTCATTTCACCCTTCCCTTCAGAAACCGGACCTGTGCCGTTTTTCATTCTTCCTCTCCCTCTTCTGCTCATTAACTATGTAGGAGTGTGATGAAGGTCTGGAGCTGCTAGATAAGGTTGCTCACAGACTCTTCATCGGTGTGTATGTGCTTGGAACTTCAACGTAAGCCCGCTCTGCTCCATGCATGAACAGCCCTCCTCCCCGCAATCTCATCGTGTTATTCAGCTTCAGTTCATTCCAGAGAGAGCAGACAGACCACCTACCTTAATTCCAGTGGCACACACACTCAGCATCTAACGCACATGCACAAACACATACTGAACATTCACCCTCGCACTGATGAGTTCCTCCTAGCTCCCTTTGTCTGACAGACAATCCCACTCAGGAGAGAGCAGATTAAGTAAATGGCTTCAGGTGCCGTGGCATTATCTTACAGCTTTCCATAACTGACAGTTACTGTGGTTTACACACAAACATCTCTCAACGGTCGACCTTACGGAAAAGCAAAAGCCGGAAAACACAGCAAATGGGCTCACTGATTGAAAATTAAAACTGATTAGATGAGAGGTTGTTGTGTTGAAAATAGGTCCACATTTCAAACCTAAAGAATATTCAGCACTAAAACAGTAAATAGTTTGACTCCACACAAAAGTTATTTATTAGATTAAATAGATCACTTGGACGTTGAGAGCATTTGTCATCAGAAACTGTGCTTGTTACAATTTCACTATAAATAAAATCATCACTGTTAAACTGAGGTTACGAAGCAGGGGAACAAAAATCTGAACTTTATTTTAAATAGGTTTTACTATTTCTACTGAATATACTAATCTGCGTTTTCAAAATAGGGCCTGAAATAAACTATAAGACTAAACATCTGTCAGAAGAACATTTTTAAATAGTGGATCCGTTTTTTTTTAAAGGGCCAGCTAGGGGAATTATAAAACAGCCGCATAAATGTGGATTTGATTTTTTTATGCTATCACAGAAGCACTTATTGGTTTCTTTCCTTCATTACTTTGTTAACAAAGCTTGATGTAGCTGAGACAAGTGAATGAAGCACTCGTCAGTGTCTTGAATAAAAATGAGGATTTTTGTACCTTTTGTAAATATATTCACGTCATTCAAACTTCATATTAAATATAGCCTCGGTGAAAGAAATGTATTAATTTATTTAGCTTATTTATACTCACATTTACTGAAGCTAATTTAACTCAGCCTGATATGGGAGCAAGCTGTAGACAAACTGCAGGCCTGTCTGCCATGATGCGCGCCACTGGCTGGGTTTATCTCCTAATTTTTAATCAAGCTCTGGCCCAATGTGGGAGTATTGTGAGCAGGCTAAAGCCACGCGGTTCTCCTTGTCCACTGCGACCCTGCTGCGGGCTGCAGGAGTTTACAGAACTTTTACCGGGAGTAAAGCCAAGTTCTCAGGTCAAACATACACAGATTCAAGTTTACCTTGAGCCACTCCGATATCCACCAGGAGAGCAAACAAAAGCCAGGACACGGTCAGCATCTCGGGAGAGGATCTCGGCACCCGTCCTCTTCCTCTGTCAGTTTGTGCACCGTGCCCCATGGTGAGGAGTCAAACTCCGCTGCGAGGCGAGTCCGAGTCACCCACGAACTGCGCTCTTACGCGCGCTGCTGTCGCTCTGTCTGGCGCGCTACAGTCAGGTATTCACCCCTCACAACCCCAGATGGATTTGCAGAATCAGATATCCAGCTCTTATGTCTCTGTGGAAACTGTGTGACAGTTTAGAAGACAGGACGCGGGTGCATCGCCCTCCGTCCTGGAAGATGCTGCGTTCAAAATCTGTCTCCGCTTGTTTTTTTCCCCCTTGAAATGTTCACTTGGTTTGTCTAAATGTGTGGATCGATGTGTTGTCTTGGTGGCAAATTCATGCTCCGGTTAGTCCCACACCCACATCAAAGTCCTCCGGTGCGCCCCTGTCTGTGTCACCTTTCACGCGCGCAGTGTGAACCGTGTGAGCGTGCGCCGCGCCTCGCCTCGCCTCGCTCGCCTCGCGCTCCTCTGACGGCTCTGAACCGGGAGAAGGAGCAGTCTCTGCGGGCTACCTTGTTCCTTCAACCAATCCAAGTGCTCCGGCAAGTGGCGGCGCTGCGTCAAAACCTGGCGCGGACAGAGCCAAGGAATGGATGTCGGTTATTCTGAACTCTAATCCAGAAAGACTCGTCTCATTTCATTCAACAGATTAAAAAGCCTGGACTAAAATTAGTAAAGTGTATTTACTGCAGCATATGGGTCATTACCTTACTACAAATGTAGGAGTGTTGCATCAGAAGTGAAAGAAGTTCTGTCCAGTAGTCAACAGTTCAATGTGGCTGATATATTATTATTATGCTATTATTAGATTACAAATAACAATAATACAAATGTATACTTTATTAATGCTCTTTGTGAAAATTCTTTGTGGGCATTTACTTGCTGTTTAGGCACAAGGGGTTCGAGGCTCAGTGTCATGTCCAGTGACCCTTTGACATGCGGCTAGGTATTGGTGGGAACTGAAAAGTGAGCCACCAACCCAGCGTATGTGGACAACTGCCAACTGCACTACTGACTGCGCCAGGCCACCCCAGGTGCAGCTCGTACCAGCGTTCGGATGTGTGACACTTCTTCTGGGTACCAAAAGCAGCCTTAAACTTCCAAATAACATGAGGGCCACCTGTGGCACACTCATGGCAGTTAGTTTTATGGGTTTGCTTTCGAGTGAGCTGTGGACCAGATTATTCAGTATAGAAGAAAAAAATCGTTGGTGTTTGAAACTTGCTTTATACGTGTAATGAAGTAAACATATGCCCTAGTAATGTACTGTATCAAGTAGCAGACATTGGAAAAACATTTATCCAATACAGAATCCCGTGTACGGCAAACAGGTGCTTTCATTTTCGGCTCAATCAGTGTATTTTATGAACATAAATCGTCATTAATTTGGCAGAGGCAGCGCAATATGAAGGCATAATTTGTCCTACTAGGCCCTGCACTCGCCCCTATTTCACCCACTCTAATTGATATTTAGAAGTAGTTATAGCATGTCACAAAACCTAATCAATAACGAGCTCAACCTAACAGACACGCACACGACTCATGCTTTGCTTTGGAAAATTTGTTTCAGTGAATTTGATAAAAGGATGATGAGTAATTACTTATGCATGACAGATGTCTAGGCAATGCCCCAGACACTTTGTGATTACTGTGAAATATGAGCTTGACACTATCTCTTCACCAAAATGAAATGTGATAACTTTTAAAATATGAATCTAATTTAAGAGGCATCATTGTCTCCTCCCCTCCATCACCATTTTTTTAATGTACAGTGATGTCAATAGGCAGCTGGCGTTTCAATTTTGGACTGGGAAAATGAAGGAAATTGCTATTCTCAAATGGTAATGACAGCTGTAGATCAAGCCTTCTAATATGCTACATTTGCAGTACATGCCCAGTCTGTATTTAATGATGTAGAATTAGTATATATATCCAACAGGTTTGTGTAAATGTTTCTTTGGGGATGCTTGGTCCATGCTGGCTCATTGATGCATTCATGCTGTTATCAACACATTCCACATAATCCCCAAGGTGCTGTGTTTGGTGGAGATATACAAAGAGCACGGGCTATCGGGGGGAACTGTCTGTGGCTGAAACAATCCCGAAGCAACGTGAAGAAAAAGAGCACACTGTGAACCATGAAGACACATTCCCAGCCTGTCATCAACACATCACATCACAAACAGGGATCGCTCCGGTCGTACTTTATTGTTCCACTCTGTGGTCATCCAGTCCTGGTGATCGCTCACATGTAGCCTTGTTTCCTTGTTCTGTGCTGACTGAAATGGAAAACGGCATAGCCCTCTACTGTTTGCAGCCCATCCAATTCAAGGCTAAATGATGTGTGTTTTCTAAAATGACCTTCTGCACACTGCTCTTGTACTGAGCTGTCATTTCTTTGCTGCCCTGTGAAATTTGAACAAGTCTTCCCTGAGTTCTCATCTCCTCTCTCGTGAGTCACTGAGATGCATATCTTAAAAGTCACATCCTCAGATCTGTGTTGTATTTTTGTGAAGCGCTGTTATGCATATTAACACGTAGTCTTTCAGTTGGTTTTACCTTTTACTGATAAAAAGTAATTACATTGCAACTGGAAATAAAAAATCTAAAACCTTGCAGCTGTTTAGACGTCCTGGGGGACTGTACTAAATCAGTCATACTGCTGCATGTTCGTCTGAATAACTGTTAGTACAAGGTTTGAAATGTAGTTTTTATTAATCTCCCAGTGATTTTAAGCTATACAATATTTAACACTGAACTCAGGAGAAAACTTTAAACACTCGCCGCTGACCTGTGTGGGCTTTTGAGAATAGATGTGGCATGAGCCAAGAATAAAAAGTCTGCAAACAACAGAAAGACAGAGATGTACATGCACTACAGATTGTTAACATGCCCCTATAGGCAAAAAACTCTCCTCAAACGCACATTTTTGTCAGGAAAGATGCATTTTTGCTCACTTGGCTGATACTGGATGGATGTTTAATCTCACACGGTAGCAAAACAACCCCAGGAGGGCAGCCATGTCTGAGATGCTACAAGTGGAGCATCTGAAGCAAACACCCTCTGCAATCTAAAATTCACTTCAACCAAATGTTTTGCCCCTTTTAGCCTCCGCAGAGGCACTAGACTAGGAGCAACTGAACCCCTGTACTTAATCTACATGCTTTATGACTATGCTTTATTTACGCATGACTCACTGTCTGAGTCACTTCGCTGTTTGACGATATTGGAAGGAACCTTTGAGCATGGAGACAGAGAGAGTGCTAATTTTCCCCAAAATTATTTTTAAATAATATAGTGTTTTTAAAACAAAATGTTCTGTTGTGAGAGACTTTTTCAGACTTTTTAAAAGTGTAAATTTGGATTATCTGTGGCTGAGGAGCAGGAATCTGCATCGCTGGAGTCAGTAGAATGCAAATATAGAAAAAATAAAATATATATAAATATAAATAAAACATACCCCAACATCACCATTGCCATGATGTCATCTACATATACTGTATAACTCCTATGGACATTGGTGTCCCCCTCCATCTAATCCCATGTTGATGTTAGCTTTCAGCCTAAAGTATAGTGGCTCCAACATGTCTGTATATTTTTGGTCTTGATGCCACATATGCACTTCATCCTCTGTCAAGGATGTGTTTCTCAGCACGGCACGGTGTAAGACATGTCATATCCCTGCTGAGTGCTTACAGGACCTCTGTCTCTCCCATCAGGCTGCTGATCAATTAGACAGAACAACAGACAGGCTCACAGGCAGACAAACAAACAGAGCATTATGCAGGCAGACTGATGATAATGCAGAAGCAACGGTTCGAAGCTTCTATGAGAGATCCAAACCCCATGCCTTGCCCACCCCCCGTCCCATCACCACACACAAATAGACCTTGACTTCTAATTTTAAAGATAATCATCACTGAATGAAACTGGAATCGAGAATTAATCACAGCTATAAATTAAGTCACCTTTAGGGGTTTCCTTCTTCCTCATCTGTAGAGTCACAGGTGGATATCCAAAGTAGCTCCACGTGCAGTGCTGCAGGATGGAGAGAAATTTGAAGGATGACAAACAGCATAATTAGAGTTTTTTTTTACATCTGTGAGACACAGAGGCACAGTGAATGGTGGTGATGGCAGCGTGTGCCACACAATAAAGCTGCTTTCCGTCGCTTTGGGCACATTTTACTGCTGCTCTCGATATTAGTATTAAAAGTGATTTGCGGCTCCGCATGTGGCAAGGAATCAAAACTTAATTTAGGCAGATAAAGATGCCATTTCGGAGGGAGATAAAGTGCTGCATCATGGGAGATGTGTTCCCCAGCCTGCTCTCAGCTCCTCACCCTTACAGCGCCCTCAGATTTACTAGCTCTTTTTTCCTGCTCCATAAAACAGCAAATCTGCTCGGCAGGCGACACAGGCAAATGTTAATGGATTCATTTGTCAAGAACCTTCCACTTATTTACAGTCCTCTTCCATTACCGTCGCTCCTCCTGGAAGAGAAAAACCAGTGGCCAAAGTCAAAATATCGATTTCCCTGTCCATCACGACTGTGAGTCATCCTGTAAAACACATCACACCAAAGACACCGCCGCCACCAGGAGTGTGTTTCCACATGACAGTGACACAATCAGTGCACAAGCTTTTTTTTTTGGTTGCTCCCAGTGCTGCAGTTACCAAATATAAGCAACTGTTTTAAATAAAAAGCATCCTGTATTCAGTATGATTATGATCTCCATTACCTAGAAATCGCATGTTAAAACTGCCCTGCTTAAAAGCCTGAGCCTTATCTGATACTTTTGTTTGTTGGTTTTCCATGAGACCAACCTAATGTGGGGTCAATACTGTTGCACATGTACTTTTCTGAGACTAATGTGGTTCATTAGCTTGGCCTACTGCAACCTCCTATTATCAGGGTGGCTGTAGAGTGACTGCTGACACACGCCAGACTTTGACCCTGTGCACCAGCTACTGACAGTTCAGCCTTCTCATTTGAACACTTGCCTGGAGTAAGATGAGCCCCCCTGCTGTGCCACAGAGCAGATATCTCCCCTTAACACATCTTATATCTTCTCCACTGCCCAGGTTTGGCTGTGCTGTGGCTCGTTGATCAAAGCTTCCAGCTTCACTCTGTTTAGTATCTGTTCAAACCTTCCTAAATCAGATCTGAGCCGAACATATCACAATCTAAGCAGACTCACTACTCATGATGCGGTGGCAGAAAGCCTAGCTGTAGTACTTCATTAATCCCTCTCGGGCATTTTTTTTTTATCACAGCTACATCAAACACAGTTCAAAATAGTGCCAAATATAAGCAGGTCACACGCAAGCAAACAGCTCATACATATGCACGACCACTGTACTTATTCTAGATAACACTCTATGTGCAGAAAGACATGTGCAAAGGTTACTGCTGGAGAAATTATAAATCTGATGTTTGTCATTTAACTGAGCTTTCGGTGAACCAAATGTTACATAATTTGCAGAGTAGGTTGCATCCATGTTTGTTTCTATGTGCTTTGTTTTCATATTTCCGTTGTTCTGTGTTACTGGGATACTGAAGCTCATCAAGGCTCTTTAGATTATTAATTCAGAGACGACAGCACTTAAACAGTCTTTATGGCATTTTAACAGAAAAGCAACTCTATAATAGCCACAAAGTTATCGGCGGTCTTCTTCTGATTCCTCATTTAACAAACACTGAGTGCATCATTGAAGATGTTTTTACACTCTGTTCACTGCATGTTGTCACTCAAATCCTCAGGAGTTCTTCTATAGCTTTTCCAACTATATAAACATTTCTGATTATATCTTTCTCATCCCAGCTCAGAGGCCAGACTTGCTCAGTATATACAGCACTGCAGCAACTCCCCTACGTCTGTTTCATCCCCCTTCATTTCCTCTTTCCTACTTGTTCTTTTTCTACAGTCCCCACCTCCCATCCAGGGAAATGGTTTGGCCTTTCTGAAGTAAACAGGCATTAATCACTCCTTGAGAGGGAATTGTCTGAGGGACAGCCCAAGGCATTTGGAAGTGGCCACACAGAGGCACACAGGACCAGGAGATAGATGCTGTAGGGGTGTGGAGTGTTATGGCCCCCTATGGGATGTGCACAACACCAGCTGATGGGGTCAGCATGTCCACCTTGGATAAGTGTGTCAAGGACGGCGAGAGGAGGGGGTGGGACTGTGGCTCTGGGTGAAATATACTGCTGTAAACAGGAGCAGTGGTCTGACAGAAAATCCTTTGTTTCTTCCCCTTTGCAAGAATTCCAGCAGTTAACACATGTGGACAAACATGAATCAATGAGTGAACGGTCACGAATGTGAGCGAGTGCAAGAAGTGTCACACACGGCTGGATGTCAGGAAAAGATTCACTGTGTACTTTTACTTCTCGCCACTGGCTTCCCGTCAGTAGAGGACACTGGTGTCTCACAAGAAGAAGCAGATGAAGAAGAAGAAGAAAAAAAAGATAAAAATCCCATAAAGTTATTTTAGAAAAAACTTTAAAATTTAAATAAATGATCTATATATCATACAGACCAAGAGTACTGTGTATGATCTGCATTCAAATTTAATTAAACCATGTTTGTTTCGCTTGCTGCAAATAATGTCGTGTGATGTATTTCCTGTTCTTCTGGGATGCAAACATTTTTACCATAGATCTTACCATAGTTTCTGCTCCTAAATTTTCTTCAACTTGAAACCAGAGAACATCCACAGCTCAAGACGCTCTTTGTTCTTTTCATTCTGTAGTTCAACAGAATGATATTTTGTCCTGAGCCTTATTAACATTTAAAAAGTGGATCATTATTTTGTCCCATTTTTTTCCAAAACAAAAATTTCCCTTTTTAACAATTTCAGCTAAAGGCTCTTTGGATGTCGACGGCAGTCTGTCAGTCCACCACTTCCAGACTGAAATATCTCAACAACTACTGGATTTTCCAGCATGAGCCTTTGTCCCAGCAGGTACAAGTCATTTCTGAGAAAGAAAACCTTACATATAGTTAAAGATTTGGCAAAACATTTTTGAACACATGTTCTTGTTTCACAGATGAATTCTCTATTAATTTTTCCTCTGGCCTCAACATAAGTTTGACATTTAGACATTTGAATTACCTCTATGGCTAGTGAATAGATGTGTAACAGAAAATATGTTACACATTTATGGACCCATCAGGATGAATATGGTAACACCAGTGGTGCCTTCAATAAAAATAAATACTAGAAGATTTTTAAATATATGTAGATATAGACAGATATAGAGACAGACATAGTGTGTTGCCTGAAGCCATCTGGCACACTTGATAACTTTGTTTTTCTATGCCATGCCATTTATCAGGCCTTCAGATGACATTCTTCTAAAATGATACTTGCATCATGTACAGTTTGAGGTTTCTTAGGTTTTGTGAATTTTCGTTTATTTAAATTCTACTGCATATCTCAAAGCCGTTCCATCTTCTGCTGGCTTCCAGCTCGTTACAATAATAGCACTCAGGGAGACAGCAGGGAGACATATGTTCCCCATCTTAAGTGGTGCTTTTAAAGATATTGATGGTTTAAAAGCAGCTATAGTAGGTGATCAATGAGGCAACTTCTTTGTCAGTTTCATCGTGATGGTAGTATGGCGGACAATGATCAACTAGACAAATGTAAACTCTTTAAGAACTGTGTCTGATTGTTTTCAGTACAGATGTTGCACATTTCAAACTGACTAAAATGATCCAACATCACAGTGCACTTCACTAATGCTGCTATATATAGATCTAATGGTATTATATATATATATGTAATCACATGTCACACTTTTATTTTTTTGCCATAGAAATCACTGAATGTAAGCAGCAATAAAGGTCCTCTACTTTAGGTGAAGTGACAGTTGGGCGACAACTGGAGTCTTGGCAAAGCAGGAGCAACACTCTGAATACAATCAGCCAGATGGCTGCCAAGCAGTGTTGGGATGTAATTGGGAAGGAGGGGAAAAGCAGACTTTATACTTAAAATTTATCTTTCATGCCTTTTAATAGCCAAAAACCCAATAAAGCTGTCAAACATTTTATGTTTCAGGTTTTTCAAATGCTTCTGATGTTTATGTAGAACAGAAATATATTGATAGAAAGCCACCAGTGGTAAGTCGTCATTCAAAGCATTCACAGCTACATTAATGGTTTCCTCTGTAATTTTCAGATAGAAAAGAATGCTTAGTTTCCTCAGCCATCTAATTAATAGTTTCACAAGTCTGATTTACTCTAATTTGGCCATTGCGGTTTTGCAGGCTCACACAAACATCTAAATTCCTGGTAGATGAGAGAAGAAAGGGCATCTTAATGTTTTTAGGCATAAGAGGCTCTCCACTTACTCCAAGATGCTTTCATCTCGCTTGTCTGAAAGTCGGGCCTGTTGTTCTTTGTTAGGGTATGAGTTTCAGCTATGTTTTGAACTGACATGACACAGTCAGGGATGTTTGTTCATCCAGCGTTAGAATTACAGAAGAGTAAAGGACTGTATGGTGATGTATGAGTGGGATGTCAGGTCTGTCTGTTAACAATGATTTATGAATGCTTGAGGGGGTGAAAAGCTGGGTTGCGGTAATGCAGTCAGACTGAGAGAGCTACTGTAAACACAGTGTATGACACCTAATGAAGGCTCACACAGGAGTCCATTACACCTTTTTACATTCCACTCTTAGGATATTGCATGAAAAACTGTCAGATTTTTGCACAACAAATAAAATTGCTACTATATTTGCTTTGCTAACAAACTACATTCTGGACGCATATAGTGTTAAAGTAAATCTATACATGCATGGCTGATTAAGAAAGTATTTGTAAACATACTAAATTATATATATATTTTTTACTACATGAGGAAAGCACAGATAATATCGATATTTTTTCTGTAACCTGAAACACACGCTCATCAAAGAAATTCCAATGAGCAGTAAAGATTTCCCAGAGAGCATCCTGTGAGGTTCCTGGTGGCAAGCAGCGCTGATGGGTGGGGTCACTGTGTCAAACTCCAATCCTGCCCCATAATTCAGCACAGGTCCCATCGGTGTATCAGCCATCTGATCTGCACAGCTGCAGAGCACAGGGCGCCATGTAAAAACAAAGAGTTAGGAGCTCGGAGGGAGAAGGAGGTAGATCCGAGTTGTGTAGAGTTCATGCTGTTCCTGTTTCTCACTGCTGCAACATGGCCATGGAAGGAAACTGTCAGCACAAGGTCAAATCAATCAAAGAACAGATGATTTACTTTGGACTCTCTAGAGGTCACAAATGAGTGAAGAGAAACATGGCTAGAAAGTTGAAGTGTGAAATGAACGTGTGTGTCTTCGAACGGCTGTATATGTGTGTGTGTGTGTGTGTGTGTGTGTGTATGCACTCAACACAAAAGAGGGCAAAAAGCATGTGTCTGTTGATGTTGCACGGTAAGCCTCCCTTTGTGGGAATGACCTGCTTGTCTCATTAATAGGTTTTTGCCGGAGGGGAACAATATGCAAACTATGCAGGAAAAATGGAAATCTAAATAATTTCTCCACCTGCCCCTTCACCCCCCCCCCCCCCTTCATGGCATCACACTTTCACTGACACAATAAACGTAAACACACACAGTCACAGTGCATTAAATTATTCAGCCCATAAAGCACTTAAAGCTCTGATAGGTAAGGCCTTTAATTTATAAATAAACATTTCCTACCAAAGAAGGAAAGACACGTCCCACTTAATCATATTCATTTGGCAAGTACTGTGAGCTGTTTGAGACTCTATTCAAGTAAAAGTAAATAACTGTTTTCTGTTAGGGTGGGATTTACTGTTGTACCTTGCACATACAGCAAATTGTTCGACACATTTCTTTTAGTGCTAAGATTTAATGCACAGCAACAAATACACACTATGCCTACTCACTGGGGTAATGAACAAATAAAAAATACCATGCAAAGTAAAAAGCAGCAAATGTTCCTAAATCCCATTTGCTCAAACATTTACACAATAGTGCATAATTTAAATGCTACAAGATTCGCTTAGACAATCCCTGGTTTATACATAGAAAAGAACTGAAACAGTGAAGATGATGTTATCAGTGCTGCTGCCGTAGGAGTAGAGACCGGACAAGTTGGTGTTGGTAAAAAACAAAAGATGCCCCTCTCTCTTAGGGCTCCAGTCTGGTGCAGAGGGGCAACAAATATTCCATTTGTTGCCCCTCTGCACCAGATTGGAGCCCTAACAGCGTTCTACCGGACCCCTGCTGAGAAAGACCCGGTGTGGCTTGGGTTGGGAGGCAGACTTTGCTTCAGGCTCAGACAGAGAGAGCACCTTCTGGGCAAAGGGTGGATGATATCCCAGGACCCCTGCTCTCTTTCTGCTCCAGGTTACACCGGCGATTGCAGGGGGTCCTCACTTTCAAGTCCCTGAAGGGTCTTCTTACCCTCTGTTAGAACCCTAATTTAAAAAAAGCCCCAAAATAAAACATTATCAAAACAACATTTTCATTACAACAGGAGATCCTTTGCTAAAAACATGGTTGCACTGCATTGCACAATGTATTTCTGCCTTTTCTGTGTCATACGGTTTGATTGAGACACAATATTTCTGTGCCACTGCTGTGGTTGTTATATTACAATTTAGGTTAAAAAAACGCCAGAACCTCATTTTAACTGCAAATAGGATAAGTTGTTATTTCCAGGTTCTAAAAATGTGCCATTTCTTTGTAACAGTGTTTTAAATGCAAATATATGCTTGCAGATATATGATTTCAAATAAACAATTTGCATTCTGGCAGGCTGGAAAAGCTCCAGTGACAATATTGCAGCTTTAACCTTTTTTTTTTTACCACACCTCTTTCTACTGTTGGGGTTAGCTGTCTTGTCGGTACAATGCAAACACTACCAGTCTCAATTTCATTGACATTGTTGCTACACTTAAGTGCAGTAACCTAATCCCTTCTGAAAAAGAAGGTTTCAACCTTAGCTAGCGGGTTGGGAGGGGAGGGGAGCTGAGTGGAAGTGGAGGAGGGTGTTGTCAACACACTTTACAGCATTATGGCATACTGTAGAAACAGCAGGGGCCGCAGGGTCATTTAGATAGGGTTCCTCTACCCCGAGGTGTTAAATTCAAAACCACGTTTATTATCACAAAAATGCTTTTCTTTCAGCATCTGCTCACTTAACTTTAATTATAGCTTCCTTTCACAGGAGGGTGGCCATTAGGCTGAGAAGGGAGAGAGAGCGAGTTAAGGGGTCCCACACCCCTTTGCTCTTCCTCTTCTCAGTCTAGTGTTGAGTACTGTGTCATTACTCTTATACAAGTAGAGGTTAAATATTTTTTCTATATTTTTCACCTAGTCGGTGAAGAGTCTGACAACTAAAACCCCAAAGGATTGAGACAAGGATTCTGAAGTAGAAATTTAATAGGCAGAGAAATGAAAAACTTGGTCTGCAGTGGTAATGACTGCATTTCAGACTATACCGCATGATGGTTTCTGTGTGACGTAGGTACGTGTGAACTTTTCTTTGTGTTCAGATGCATATATCACTCTCATATCCTCCTATAGACTTTGTGTACTTGGCCCATTTTTCCTCATTGCGCTACCCCACTGGGGAGGAAGACGAGGGAGATTAACTATGTTTCCTGTTGGGCTGAGGCTTTGATGTTAAGTCCTGGGGGAAATGCTGTTCAGTCACATTTTCCCTTCATCTGCTGTATGTCATTCAACATGTACGACTACCTCCAAAGTCGCCAAGCCCTTCATCCTGTTAGCTGTCTGCATTAAAAGTCATTTGTTATGTTGTAGGCACACAACCAAAAGTTTGACCTCACCTTGCTAATGTCTTTTACTGTTTTGTTTGAGGTGAGGCAGCAGAAGGAGAAAAAGGAAATAGTAATAACAGACTATGTGAAATACAGATTTGATCTAAATACTTTACTTCAAATGATAGAATTAGTTCATTATTGTTTATTTTAGGGGCAACTATAGCAAGGATTAATTCACATGAAACAGCATGTAAAAGATAAGATAGTTTGGCCACTATATACTAATCCTGCTGCACTATTTTTGACTGATCTTTCTTTTAAGACTATTTCATCAATTACAAACCAAAGATGTCCCTTCTATTGCAAAATCCTGTGCAATGCAGCGAGCCTCAATCTGCTAGCCCTTTTAGTTTACACGTGATTTTCTTTTCTAACATTTTATAATAAATAAGGGGACCAAAACAGTGGAAACAGCCAACATACAGGTGTCACACTAAGCTCAACTCAATGATGAACATATAGAATAATAACATACCAGAGTAGTTATGACTTAATTTAATGTATTTGCTGTAGGTTTGATGGAAAGTATTGGATGTGGAAGCTGCCCCACACACTAAGCAACTTTTTTGTGCCTTTGTTTCCATCACACTTTGAGTACTTGGTCACACAAGAACAAACATTTGGAGCATTTTATGTAAATGTGTGTATATCTGTGAAGATTCTCAGCCACCCTGGTCATGGTTATTTTAAAAAAGAAGTCAGGACTTGAGAAAGCATTGTGGAATGGGAAGGTGAGCTGTTGTGAAGGAACTAGCTGTTCTGAGATAAATGATTATTAGGGAGATTCTGTTCTGTCCTGTTACTGTAAAGAAAACTGAAATCATAGCCAAACATTTAAATTTATACACAACAGTTTGGTTTTCACTTGATGTATCCATTTTTATTTTTTAGTGATAATAGTTTGCTATTATTTAAAATTTAAGCATTTTTTACCCAGATAACCAAAAGCATTTGGCCTCCATGACAGCTGGAGCCCTCTGTCAAGCTGTCAGTATGATTGACAACTCAGACAGTGAATGCATTTTAAATCCTAGGGGAACATTCAGGACAAAACAACAACAAAAAAACAACATGTACACAACTTCAGTAATAGGACTCAAAAGTAGACAATTAACAGCTCTAAATGTAAATCAACTACGTGTACAACACTCCCACTTTCCCTCCCTGTGGATGCTGGTGAAGCAAGGAGATCCCCTCCTATCATTTGTCCAGTCCTCCTGTTCACTCACCAGGGACTGGCTGGAGAAAAAACAAGCTTCGTGCACCCTTTGCATTTAATTATGGGTCATGTTCAAATCTTCCAACCCTAAAATAAGAACAGAAGAATCCAGAATGGTGGCCAGCTAATGCAGACAGATAGACAGACACACGCCCTGTTTGAATATCTGAGCACTGAAGTGAAGCCAAGCATGGCTGTGATTGCCACTTTTCACACATCAGCAAACACAATTTCTCCTGCATTATTATTGACTTCATGTTCAGCAGCTACTTTAAAATATATAATAGATTTTTCGTTTCCTAAGAGTGCGTTTGACTGAGTGCGCACATTTCCACAATAGAATTACAGCAACGCAATAGATGGAATTAACAATCATGTAAGAAATGTTGCACCATCCTTCTATTTTATTTATTTATTTTACAATCTGTTCAGCATTACTTTAAGATTGTACCCTCTGGTCAAAGTAGCTTATTGATGTCATTTTTTGAGAGACTCCAGATTGGACAGAGTTGATGGACTATGATTTACCAGATGGCACATTGTGTGTTCTTGTTTCTTGGCAGTCTGACCCTACTGAATATTGAGATGAGAGACCAGCTTGGATTTTTTTCTGGAAAAAAGTGAGAAATTTCTTGGAGTGACTGTGGCGCCTCTCTCTGTCATCTCCTGCAGTAGACTGGATGTGCAGTTACTGATACTAGAAATTGCGTTGTTGTTGTAAAGCAGGTTTCTATAGTAAACAATGGTGAAATAGTTACTTGTAAAAGGAATTTTAATGGTTACAATCACATATACTTTTATACTTCATAGTGATCTAAACATGACTTGATAAGCTTCAGGTCAACGGGATGATGTTTAAAATAAACATTTTCTTGTCCCTCTATTACAACAGATGTATGACCACAACAATTGCTTCTTACATATGGTTTAATGACATATAGCTGGAAGATTACCATGAACTAACTTAATAGTTCTCCTCCCAGGTTGTATCTTTTCAGTATGGGCCCTGGACTTTTTTATTAACCTCTTTCAACAGCGTTGGAGACAACAGGCAGCTGGACTGTATTTGGGAACAGACTTGGACCAGCCATGTGTTTGGCTGAGAGTACGCTGCTGAAGAGAACTCGGATGTGGAGAAGGAAGTGTACAAAAATAAAACACTTGCCACTTATCCTGACCACTGATTATGAGTGTGGAGCATCGGAGACTGCACAACACAACAGCTAATCTGACCGATGAGTACTTCTCTTCCAAACTGAATGAGAAAAGAGATTTGGGCAGCGAGTAGACATGTACTCGAACAAGCTGTCTTGTTAAGAGCAGTGATTCAGTGTGTGTTGGCAGGCAGAGATTTGATTGTTTATGAGATGTTCTCAGGGGGATGTAAGGCAGTGGCTGAGCTGCCACCTTGAGGTTTACAAATGTACTTTTATTTTGATGAAGTGTAAGACATCAAAAAAAATGTACAGGCGATGAAGGATTAAATCACCTTCATTATAAGCCGAGGTTCACATAATATTGAAAAAAAAATCTTCTGCATTGCAGTAAAAAAGAAGAGAATATATTCATTGTGCAGCATTACATTTGCATTCATATGGAGTTGGGATATATTAGTATACATCAGAATCTGCCTAATTAAAATGGAGGTGAATATTCTTTAAATATCAAAGCCTATGGAGGGGTCATTGTATGTTCCCAGCTTTAATAACTCAGTGACTTTGCTCATTATACTTCCAGCTATAAGAAGACAAAGAGCACCCAATGCATCATGCACTGTGTATGTGTGATGCACCCTCTGTACCAGACGCAGTGAGGGAAGCTTGGAAAGGGATGGTTTTATGTCACAGAGGCAGTTGAAGTAGATCAGCATCCAAAAGTATAGTGCTGGCAAATTTATAGAAGTATTAAACATCAAATGTTCAGATGCGGTTGTGATTTCATGACAGGGAAATGGGATAGTTAATAACTGTCTCGGCGAGCAGCTTTCTAGCTTAAGATGAGCCCCAATTAGGTCAAACTGGCTGCTACATTAACGGAAGGACAAGAGGTAGTTTCAGGACTTCTCTGCTTTAGGATGGGGGAAACGCAGCATTAATCACAATAATGTTGCACAGTGGTGGCAGAGACAGCCCATGACGCCTTCTCTGCATAATTTCCTAAAGTGAACACTGATAATTTATGTACTGCCACCAGGATTACAGTAAAGCCTTTTGAAGATGCTTATTGCTCTATAGCTCACAGAAAGTGTGAGAATATATGTATGGCTGACTGCATGGGAAATTTACTGTATTGTTCCTCCTGTAGTTTTCTACACGCCGACATTGTCGAAGTCTGCAGTGCACAAGCTGAAAATGTGAAGGCTGTAGCAGCATGGGGCATGGAATATTTGGTAGTGTCCCGAGTTGTTGTGCATCACCTTTGTCCAGTCTAAAGCAACATCAAGTAAAATGTGAGATGTGTTGCATGCATAATAACTTCCAGATGGAGAAGGAGGCACACAACTTCCCGGCTGTGGTGTTCTGCAGAAAATCTCCTTCCTGTCATTCATCACCCTGCCATTACTGTTAACTTCCTGCCTACTCGTTTGTTTTAGTACAGTTTAGAAAACAAGTTAATGGAGAGGGCTTTTGTAGGTTTGAGCTTTTGTGTCATTCAATCTTATGATTTATTGTATCTCAGATGTTAATATTGAGAGTTAAGCAGTTGACAGTTCTGTTTTCCACATTGAAACATATTTAGCACATTTAATTAGTGGTAAAATGTGAACTTAATATTTTTTTATTTCCTTCACATAAAGTATGCATGCTACACATCTGTTAAAATAGATTTTTCTGTACCAAAACAGTCACAGTCAGAAAAGCCATACAACCAACTTTTTGCACATCTCCAAGGCTGCCCTTTCCTCTCCACATTAAACATTGTATGGGTCTGTGTCAGCATAGCAAGATGGCCTCAAACTCAAGCTACAGATGGGACAAAAAGATTAAAATAGTAGATCCAATAAGCCATTCAGTAAGCAACACAATATTGCACAGAAAAGACGAGAAATAAGTTCTTCAGCGAAGACTTTTTTCTTTTCTGTACCTCTGCGTGGGAAAATACGACATAGTTTGTTCTATCCATCAGATCTGCTGAAGCAGCAGCACACCTCTCAGTGCTTCCCATTTCCCATGCTGACAGTCAGCCCGACATAAGAATCAGCAAGCACGAGAGAATGAATTAGTGGCCTATGCATTTGAATGACAGCATGGATAGAGTAGATGTAGAGAGCAGGGACTGAATATTCTCTGGAAATTGTCAGTGAAGCAAAAATGATGGCAATCAGACGATTCTCTATTCCAATCAGTGTCAGGGGTTTTTAGCATACACACACACACACACATGCACACGTGTTCCACGCACAACACATAGCTGTAGTTGACATTGGTATAGGCGTTAAGGTTACGGTGATAACTTTCATCAACATTTCTCATACAGAAAAAAGAAACTGAACAATGGCTGGAAAATTGACAAAACAAAAGACAAATGGTAAGACACAGCAACTATTCCATTGAGAAGCTTTTAAGATTAAACAATATATTTTATTCTTGTTCAATTATGAAAGAAATAATTCTTAAAAATGAAAAACTGCGTTATAAAAAGAAACATTTAACAAAAAATGACCGTCATTTGAGTAATTTATTGTAACAACTTATTACAAACCATGACCTCTTACACAAATTAAAGGGCAACCACCTCTGTGGTTCTCTCTGCATTTATTTACTATATATGACTGAGTTACTGCTAAACGAATGTCATATGATGCATTGTAATGTGCTGCCCACCAATGCTCTATAAAAAGTGTTTACTGCTTAATAAATCTCTTTAGGAAATCCTCTGTAGGAAAAATCAATAGTTAAAGAAGTATAGATTAGTGAGTGTCTCCCAACCACACACATACACACACAAAGCTCCTGTAACTTACGGAACTAAAGTTTAGATAAAAGCTTTAAGAGCTATATTACAAACCGGTTTGTTGCTTTATAGAAGATAAATTGATAATAAATGATTAATAATTAACACAAACACTCACCTTTATATGTTGAGAAGCAGATTGGGGAGAAACTGCATGTCATGATACATATACTATGTCCGTATAATATCAGGGGAATGAAAAGCTTTCAAACACATCTCATGATCTTTATCATACGTTTGACAAAAATGTTTTTCTGACATGGCCAAAATATGAATGTAATTTAAAAACTGAACGTGAGGAAGATCAGATAATGTTGTGAAACTTATATTACGAACAACCACCTAAAGTAAGTTCTAGTAAATTCAATTTTAGACCTATAAGAGTAGTGTAATTTGGGAAACAGCTTACTTGACAGACATCTGTGCAATGTACCAAAGACAAAACTGTAAAACTAACATATATTATATTTGAGAACTATGACTACTGTATGTACAAACCTTTTATGCAGATGAGCTGGGCCATTTCTGTCTGAATAGCTAATGTGTTTGTTGCATTTAGCAATTAAAGCTGCTTGACGGGGAGGGTAAACAGATGGGGATACAGCTGTGTAAAGTCAGAAAATTATCTTTTTAATTATTATTATAATCTGCAGGACACACGTGGGTCCTGTGATGTGTAGGACACATAAGACCACCCAAAACCGAGCCTAATCATGTCTACCATGGTGTTTTTATCATCACACAGAATGTGCACAGAGCTCAACTCTCTCCTCAGATATGTCTTTGTGGTTTCTGTTATTTTGTCACATTCATGCAAAGAGACACATAACGCCAGTCTGAGTCAAACACAAGATAAGGCAGTTCCATTACCGAGGGACAGCTCAGGGTCTATTCAGACTGTCTGCCTTCCCCATCATTGTTTTCAGCATGAAAAATGCACAAATGCAACTCAGTTAAATTTAGAACAACAAAAATGTAAGTACATAGAATTAACAACCCACAATGTTAGATAGAAAACAATGTTTCAACACTGTGTTTAACAGTTTGAGAAGAGTTTGCAACCAGAAAGTTGCCACAAAGTCCTATTTGAAGACCTGTTAAAAATAGGCACAAGCTGTTTATACCAGTCATAAATTAACACAAATCAATCATGATTTTATTGCAATGTTTTATTACCTCTATTTGACAAAGTTTATTAATGAATTATACATTTTTGTATACCATTAAGTGTGGTTTTAACAAAGTGCTGAGGCGCCAGTGTGGACTAACAATGTGGTCCCTACGTTAATGCTGAGGAAATGGCTCAGCACCTTAAAGGACTATGCCTGGGTTTATCATGGTTTAACCCATTTGCTATTTAAGTGCATGAACTGTACATGCTTCCCACAGAGGCATTTTTCCAATATGTTTTTAAATGTAATTTCCCTTCCAAGCAACCATTAGTTTACATTACTTTTTAGCAGTCAATCATGGGGGATACATTAACTCTAATGACTGTTGATTACCATTACCATTTGATACCACTGCATTGCAATGCTAATAGCCTGTATTATTACATTGATAAATGTAACTTATGATGATCTTCAATGTGATGGATATGAATTAAGTCCTGTAGTTTCCTAGTAATTCGTAAAACTAAGTTTAAAACTAAAAACTATGTTGTGTTGCTCCTCATCTGGATTCAATGGGGCCTTGACACCCTGAAATTAATTACATTTTGTTGAGTTCAGTTAAATTCCCTTTCAATGGCTCGTTGAGTCAGTTCAGTGTGTAAGTGTCAGGGACTGACACTTACTTTCATCCATTCTGAAATGATTCATTGCCCTCACTCATCGTTTAGGCCTGATACTACTCTCCTCTTTTTCCTCCACTGAATGCTGAGCCTTTGGATTCCTCAGGAAAGTTCTTTGGGGAGCAGGGCTAAGACAGCCAAACTCTCCCTGCTCTACCAGACTGGGGTGAAATCCGCTAATCAGCTTTTGTGGCCAAACGTGATAAAGCTGCAGCGGGGATCAGGCCAATTTACAGTGTGCCAGTTTTGTCTGTCCTGTGTGAGCTGTATGGCCACAAAGCTGCAGCTGAGCATCCTCCTTTTATAAGAGATTTCATTACAGCCAGGCCTGGATTGGGAGAATCATGTGGAATAACTTCATTGTGAAGAGCCTGCCTCACTCATTTCCGCAGCCGGTCACTCAGTCAAACTGGACAAAGACGGTGCTTCATACACTGTCTCAGTGTGGGGTCCCTCCAACAGGAAATGTGACAAAACACTTCCGTTTGTATTGAGGACTGGATAATATGCATTTTATGTAATAACCATTATTTTAAGACCGGCATAAGAAGCAACCTATAAGTGGCAAAGAGGCCGCAAACAAACAAAGGTGATTGCAAAGAGGCAGTAGCACTTTGATGACTGTAGCAAAGAGGTTATTGAGAAAACTGGCATTTCAGAATCAGAATCAGCTTTGTTCGCCAAGTATGTTGCACATACAAGGAATGTGCTTCTGGTCGTTTGTAGCTTCTCTGGGACAGTACAGACAGAAAACAACTGTGTGTGTGTGTGTGTGCAGTGTGCTGAGTTGTGTGCAGTTTGTGTCTATATAGCAGCAGCGGCAATCAGTCGTTCATTAGCAATAATGAATCACTTTGAATATTATAATGGGTGGGGTACACATGAGATTTTAACCTCAGACTCCAGACAAAAGGAGAAAGATTTTAGGACATTGACTTGAACTGCCCTAATTCATTACATCACACACTGTACATGACAGTCTCGCATGGAGACTTTCTGATGTTCAGTCAGCAGAGAAGAAATGTTGCAAACTCAGATGTCGGAGTTGGGGGAAAATTAACAGTAGCAGTAAGTATAACAGCAGAAATGGGAATACTGAATCAGTAATTTTTGCTGTTTTGCTTTGCTGCAGTCATTTCAAAATTCCTCCTGAAAGATAAAGCATGAATATCACTCAAAGAAATGTTCAGGACCCAGCAAGCAGAACTCAATGCTGTGACTTACGTGACAATGATGACAATGTCCACATTTTAATAACCAGACACTTGCAAGATTTGCAACTAGCTCTCACTTTGTTTAAACAACTCTGATATAGCAGACATTGCTCTCCCTTGACATTGAGATGAGTAACATGGTCTCCCACTGAGGCTCAGCAGTGTTCCTCTAACACTTCATTATCAAGTCCAACACGTGACTTCTTTTAATGTTTTCAGATGAGACAAGTTCCTCATCAAAGGCAATTATGTACCTGGGATGTTTCAGTTACCAAGGGCAATATGTTATGTAACACTGAGAGAATACGCCAATGCAGGGATGTACCGGAGATTTTAATCAAGAGAGAGCGTTGGTAAAAAAAAAAGGCCCTCAAGAACTAACATATTGCAAATATCACAACGGAAAATATAGACATAGGGCAACAAATTATCTTATAACACCTCTGGGAACAGCAGCAGAAGGTGTAGCTCAACAAGGAAGAGATTTTTATTTGGCTCTTGGACTGATTAATAGTCACAGAATACTTAAAACCTAAATGGGTTTGGGAGTACAGTTAATCACCGGTCTTACTGTGGGTCTTAAATCAAGGGAGGCAATTCTGGGTTCAAGTAATTTTTAGATTATTGCTATCATTATTGTTTGAAGAGCTTCTATTTTTCCCGAAAGCCCTTTTTTGGAGCGCAGTTAACCACTTACAGCGGCTGAAGTACACACCGAAGCACCCTGGGTGTGATTTAAGGAAAGGTCAGAAGGTGTCTGCTCTAACTTAGATAAGGAGGCTGAAAATGTAGTATGTGAACCGAAGGACAGGACCATAGCTCTGACATCATTGTCAGATGGTTTGCCTGCTCTGCTGCCAGATTTCTGCCTGGCCCTGAAGCTCTAACATCACATGTGTGGATGTGAGATTCCTGCACCCTGTGGGTAAATACACTGTGAGACCAGACTGCAGACTACTATCCAAAACCTATCAAGTAGTATCCACCCTCTGAACCACTGGGAAAATAGCACAACTCTCCACTTTTCAACTGGCTGTGAATCTACATGTTTTTCCTTCTGAATGAGTTTAACTGTATATTATCGACCGTTACATTCTTGTTTAATAAAAATGCCAGCACAAAATGCCAAGTATTTTTCATTATGGTTGAAGATTAATCACCAGTGTTCTTAAAGAAATAGTTGAACTGATAAAAGATTTCCAGTGGTAGATTCTGACTAGAGACATACCCTTTGAAATTTTTTTTATAACGTCCTGTGTAAAATGTAAAATAAATGATGGATGAAGTTTTTCTGTTTTCAGTGGTGGCAATTATGAAGTAGTGCTGCTTGGAAAGTAAATTTGCCTTCTGTCTTTATAAATGCTGGCATCACAAATTTTACTACCCAAAATAACCACACATTTACTACACTTGAGACGTTGCAGTCAGCTAAGCTGTAATCACAATCAAATAAAAAATCATGGCGACCATAATAATAGACCCAACAATTATTCCACTTTTCTCTCCTCTCCTACTTGGCCTGTTTTATGAAATCTGCTCACCAGCATTACTGTTTTCCTCCAAATAACCAGTTGTTCTGTGTGTCCTGGTCCAGCCTCAGTAACGCTAACAATGTCTATGTCTCCTTCAGTCTCATTGCTCCATGCCCTCAAGTGTCTAACTCCCATTCGCAAAGACACTGCAGGTCCAGGCTTAGGGGCGTCCTCTTTGTCATTGGCAGCACTGACCTCCGTGTTCTCTGCTGGCACAGGGTCAATTATTCACTGCACGGGAAATACACCTGTGTCCCTCATGAATCTCCCCGACAACCAAGCACCAGAAAAAATGAGTCTATTACCATGGTGGTGCCAGGTGATGGATTTCATGTTTGCTAGTGGAGTGCAGGTAAAAACCTGGGGAAGCAACTGAAGGTGACCTTCACGGCTAAGTCATCTTTACCACTCATGCGTGCAAACACACAGACTCCCACGAGGAAGTCTCAGACTAGGGATTGGAGCACAGGTTTCTATGTCAGAGTTGTTTGTTTGTCTTGGGCTATTGTTGTTTATCCTGTAAACCCGAACGACCTTGTGCTGTAAATTCCTCCATAGGACCCTCCCTAGTGGAGTATAACGGTGAGTGTAAAATCTATTAGACCAATAAAATTATTGCTCACCTACCTTATAAACGGGATATACTCACTGGTATTTTGAACTGTGACGTAATAAAACGCGTATCGCTGGACCTTTGCCTTGGTATCAGCTTTTTAAGGATGACTGTACGCCATTATTCAACATGATTAAACTTTGACAATCGCCATAAAATACTTTTTCTCGAACTGTTACAGTTTATTTTAAAGCTGGGATCTGCTGACACTTAAGTATCACCTTTCACAACACATTCCCAGTACCCACTAGTGAGGTGGCATCTGTAGCGCTCAAGGCAGGATGGCAGCGATGCAGGATAGCACAAAACCAAGCTGTTAGGCCTGCTGTCTGCTAATCCAGTCCAGTGTGGCAGAACAGTCGGTGAACCCCATGCAAGCAGCACTTCAGGTCAACAGATATGGTCAATACATGTGGTCAGAACATGTGGTCAGGATAACAGTGCTACTGGACCATGACTAACAGACTCTGTGAAAGGTTCTCTGGTGTGTCTCTTGCTGCCCTTCGTGGGTGTGTGTGTCTGTCTGCCTCCCTGCCTCAGTGTCTGCAGCGTTAAGCCCTGCTATAGGCTGTGTATTCTTTTTGTCTTTGTGCACTTATGCATGCCAGATTTAAGATTGAGATTTGGCTGCAACCGCAGAAGACAGGTGAGACATGTAGAGGGGACAGGCCGACTTTTGGAACAGCCTAACCTCTCTGTAACTTTGGACCGTTGATGTGTCTGTCTTTATACCAGCATGTGTCAGCTGTCCTCAGCATGCAGAAGCACTGGAGTGTACAGCTCCAGTCTGCTGCTCCTCGGCCTCACTTGTTTCCCAGTCGCTCCCGGGCCCACCAACAAGGCCAGACATGGCACAAGACAGAGAAAGAGCGCCACACGACTCGAGCTTGGTCACCCGGTTCTTGCTTTTGTTCAAAAACTAAGCCTGTTTTTTTATTTTTTTTGCACTCGTGTATATCTAGAAACATGTTGACAGTTCATTGTTTTATGGAGCAAAATTACTGGGAAGTTGGTTTTATTCAGTCTGAGATCAAAACTCAAAAGATTCCCATAAAACGTTCAGTTTGGAGGTTGCTGTGCAAATGAGACCATCGAGTTGTGAACTACACATACTAGGGGTTAAGAAACACAACTATGAAACATTTATAGTATGCTTAGTGTTTTATGGGAGGTTTTATTGTCCCATCTGTGGTGGCCACTGTTGTAAGTGTTTCAATTTACAGACATGTATGAAACTGTATGAAATATTATTAATGGCAAACCTTATATAATTTTCTATGATCTATCTTTTGGGAAGATCAGAAAGAGCCATCATCATAGACTTCAAAAACACATTAATAAAACACTTACACACTATCACAAAGTCAATTCTGTAACAGTGTCATAGGTGATGATGTCTGAGCCTGTGACTTATATCTTATTGATGTGTCCATTATAGATTTGTAATGTCCCTCAGTACTCGCCATGAATCACAATGACTAAGTTCAGGATTCATTCTGAAAAACTGAGAGGTCCCAACATGCAATGAGGGGAATGGCATAAATGAGTTTGTATTTGAGAGCCAGAATGGAACTTTTCATGTCATGTCTGACACTTTAACATGTGGTCAGGAAGAACAGGGAATTTAACCACCGGTGCTAGGGTTCAATGACTTTGAATATACCTGCACTGTGGTTGTTATAATAGAACCCTTGAAGGTACAACGGTGAACTATAAGTCAAATCAGATCAAAAATACAAAGGCTGTATGAACAGAAAGCCATAGTACAGTGCAGCCATACTCTAAAACATCTGTGTGCCCATTACTCTGAGACCCTTAAACAACGTATTGTTGTCAGTCTATTTAGTAGTGACAGAAGCCAAACCTTTTTTATTATTTTATTTACATCTGTATCATACTGTAGACTAGACCTCTAAGCCTCGTCCCTAGAGTTCTGATAATGAACTTATGTATGACGACATTTAAACATGAAGGTCTGGACAGCCTCTCATAACTCAGAAAGGTTATTCTCCAGCAGCAGATATAGATAAATGTCAGCAACATTGCTGAGGCTTTACTGAAATTGAGCAGACATGATGCGAGATGCTGATATTTACACAGTGGGGCCGAGACTGCAGCGTAGGGAAAGACATGGCCTACTGACAAAACCGGTGCTAGCATTAATTCTGGTCCAGTGATAGAGTTTGAGACCAGAAACAAACAGAATTATCTCCTCAAATGTCAATCAAGGCAATCATTGTATAACATGCTGTAATAATCTTATAATTGATAAATAGAAATGTACCTTCACACTGGAATTAGTTCACTCATCACTTGCACTTGGTTTCACATTTTCCCCTGTAATTCCTAGTGACAGAGGTTGTAGACCAAAACTCACCTCAATCTGCAGTCATTAATCCAGGGAGAACCTGAGGCATGTCTCTGCGAGAGGTTACCCCGAGATCTCAAATGAGGGATGGGAGGAGGAAAAAAGGGACGAGAGAACAGAAGATGGCCAATTTGTGTGTTAGCCTCAGCAGCAGGAGAGACAGGCACTTAATTCTGTGGAAGCGCATCATTATATGCACCATTTACCAGATGCCCATTTAACATGCAATAATTAGATCACTCAGTTTGGAGTGAAAAAAAGAGATGTGGGCTACCTAAATAGGGTCCCTTGCCATAACATTAGCAACCCCCAACAGGGTCACCTGTCAAAACAGTTTGACAGATTAATTCTTTTGAGTGTCAAGGAGAAAAATGTATAGACAGGCTCCTTTTGTTGCTTTCCTTTGTTCTTTGCTTTACAGTTCACTTCGGGGATGAAACACCGCATGTAGCAGCACATATTCTCACAACATTTAAACAGCCGATGCACACTGCAGCCTTGTAGTAATGATAAAACACCAAAAATGACAAAATAATCAATATTAATGAAGACTGAATTCCCTTTATTGAGAATTATGGGAACCAAAGAGACGCGGAGAGGGTGATTTCCGAAAATGATCCCTTTTCCTTTGTGAATCATTTAAAACCTCAAACAAATCCCATAATAGGATTTTCAAACGCCCTCTACAAAGAAATCTCTTTCAACTCTTTGTCTTGCAAAGATATACTGGTTGTTTTTCTATACGTCTAAAAATGTTCCATCTTGCTCTAAAGCTATCCCTCAAAAAAATTACTATTACGTAAGTACAGAGTGTGATTTTTATGATATAACAACACCAAATCCCTCTTCGTTCTCTCTTTGTTCTGTTTGGTTTGTGTTGTTAATAATGCCCATCTACTACAGATGGCACATCATTTAATGTGTCTGAGAAGCAACACTTTCCAGTTCATCACACGCTGAGTCTACTCTCTCAACCAGGGAGCAGGTAGTAAACTGAGGACCCGTGCCCAGGTAGAGCCAGCCACTCTAACTCTGTGTCAGGGGCCAAAAATCTGCACACTCTAAAAGTCTTGAGAAGCAGATGTTCTGGCCCCTGCTTTTACTGTTGCTGTTGCGCAGATGTTAATGGAGTAAATTATAGGAGATATAAAGTGAAACAGGTCATGATGAGCTTTCGGTTCTTTCATTGTGTTGAGCACCGGTACATCCTCGGCACCCAGGAAAGTGGAACGCGAGGAGTTAAATGGCCTGAGGCGGACACAGTCCACCATCCCTCTATTTTGTAAAGCTCTATAGAACAGCTTAATACGATGGCAGAGAAATTGCTATGCTTCTTTTCTTTCACAGCCTGAAAATGTGTGTAGTGAGACTTTAGTCCTCCGTTGACATCTGAGGAATACTGTAGTATACTGTGTATGATATAGTAGATAAATAAAATGAGATGAACCAACATTTAATTTGTTCCCATAAGAGCCACATTTTCCTCCTGTGCATTTTTTAGTTCACTGCCACTGTAAGTTAGTGCTACAACAAACAAGAAATAATAAATTGTTTGGGTATTTGCATAATTTGAAATGGTAATTAACACTGTGACTAAAACACAATTATTGCTCCTACTGTTAAAAAGACAAACCAGGGCCTTTCTGAAAACATCACTGAGAGCGACAGCGAGTCAATTCTCCTTCACGTAGAAATTAAAGGTGCTTTGTGAGTGATGCGGCCATTAGCATCTGAACTGTCAGTGTCAGCCAGAGATGATATACTCATTTAATAACAGAAAGAGCTTTTATATGACCGTGTCCCTGGGATTGGCAGGCTTTGATTGGCTAGCAAGACCATTTTGCTTTTCAGATAAAATTAAACTACCTTCAGTGTAATTTATAGACACAATTTTACGGGACAAGCCAGAATTCATATTTGATCTGATGATTTGATATTATTATGATATGATAATTTGTAGGTGTGTGCGTGCATTTCACATGTGCGACTGTTGAGAGTCAGCTTGAGTAAGAACTGTCTGGACTCCCTGGTGATGATGTATTTACAGTAGAGCAGTAGCTGTCACGCAGCTCATCTTTTGTGTTGGTCTGTCACCCTGCTAGGTCAAGCACCTGCCTAAATTTTATGGTACTGACCCTTCCACAAAACCCAGGTCATAGCATAGCAGACTCTTTCTAGTGTTAACAGAATCAAGAAGTAAAAAAAAGTATCTACTCTGTCAAGAGACTTATATCTGCCACAAATTTCCCATCCCAGCATAATAATGTCACAGATGGATGTTGACACAAAACAATACATCAGTTTGAACCATTAACGAGAATGTAAACTAATGTAACTCTGTCTGCAGGTGATGGAGGAGAGTAGAAACCTCCAGGCGATGACTGACACTTCGTATGTGATCTATTAAAGTTCAGGAGAGCCTGCTTGAGTCTCGAATCTGAGAGGCCAAAACAGACGGAAATGTATGCGAGGCATTCTTCATCCAAACATAAAATGCATTCTCTCGCCGTGGCTGTCATATTTTGCAGCCACACAGAGGCGTTTTAGTGTTGACAAAGTCTGGTACACTGTAACACGGCTGAAGCCATGCGCTGGCTGGACACTGGGGTGATTAGCGTGTATAACTCTCTATCAAGCCGTACATTTTTATAAGGTTACAGTATTTTTTGAGAGGCACCACATTGATTTTTAGTAATATACTGACACGCAGAGTCCTTGCAAAGTTAAATCACTTACCAGCATGTGAACTGATTTGAAAACGGATCTACTGTGGGAACATTAAATGGCAAATAACATGAATTTAACACGAACATGCTGGTCTTAAATGTAATGTGACAGGGTGGTTTCTGCAAGGTTCCCTTTAGTGACACTGTCCTGTGGACCAAAGGGTCCTATTACTTAAATGAGCTCTATTAGTGTCTCTGAGGGGGTCCCCTGCGTTGGCCAAACACATAAACAAGCTCGCAGACTCAAAAACAGCTTTAGTGATGCCCCCCCCCGTATTACCCTCCAGTTTCTTACTGATTTACATACAAATTGATCTTGAGGTAAATCAGATGTCACTTTTCTCCAGGTCACTGCGAACACACTGAGATAATGAAATCAGGGTCCGCTGAGTGCTACACTTGCACAAGCTACCAGATGGGTCTCTGCCTTCATACAATGCCCTCGTCTGCGTGCGCGTGTATGGGTGTATGCGTGTGAACGGGCGGGCGCGCACGCATGTCGGTGTGAACGCTCGTACATGTGTGTGTTTGCGTGTGTAAAAATGACTTAACATCTTCTATTTATTTTGCTAATAAAAAAGTAAATGTGTGCGCTCATGTGTGATCATTCATTTGACAGCGCTGTATAGAGTACATGCTCCCCCTGTGACTTTGGGGATTGCTTTGATTTGTTTGTGTGAATACATTTCTGCGCTTGCAAATTTAGGTTTCTACACTTTGCTTGAGAGGAAATGCGGATACTGTCAGTACCAGTGTGGCATGCTGTTTTCAGCTTTCCTTTTTTTAGCATTACTTTAATTGATAAAGTCCTTTTAATGAGACCACTTAATCATTTCTTGAATGGATTCCTTCAGGCTTCTTTTGCCTTGAAGAAGGAGGGACTAGAAAGGTGACAATTAGGAGGACAAGAACCTGATGGACCATCACATCCCATTAATGTTGTCTTGGGATAAATTACAGAGCAAGGCATTATGTGCCATGTTTTTGTCATGGGGCATACTGACACAGCGATGAATGTAGCTGTGTTAGATGATAAGTAAGTAAAACCACAGAATCAGAATCTTATTTTAGGCATAAGCCAAACCTGGGTGAGCATATTAAGAATAGAAGATGATTAAAACATTAGAAAAGCACATTAATAACACATTTAATGTATAATATATTTACTTCCAGTGGCATATAATAATTAGGATGACCGATTAGTGTATTATTATAACTTCCAGACAGTCTATTTTTTTCTACATTTCATAAAACAACCTTACTTAGTGGAAAGAGCAGACAGTGTACTCATTTTATTAATGAGTATGTTTTTGTTACAGGGTAATGTGCAGCGCTACATGAAGTAAAGTCTATTTATAAATTATTAGTCATACGGTTCATCACAAATTTAAATTGACTTTTTTTCCTGTTGTTTTTTTCATGTCACCAACACACATGAATATTATCCACACAAATCAATTTACAATGGATGTGTTGAGAAAAAAGATTAAAATAAAGTCCAACGTGATGTTATCTGAAAATGGCTTCAAGCTTCACAAGGTAATTTCCTGAGATGCATTAAAAACCTAAATGAGTCTAGTTAAAGGTAAAGTTAAAGGACAGATTTAGAACATAAAGCTATCCTTTAGAAAAGGGAAGTTTAGAAGTTATATTAAAAGAACATATATATGACTTGCATGAACCTTGCATGTGTTTTGTATTGTTTAAATGCATATGTCATTCAGAGCAGAGAGTAACCACCGCAGTTGACAGTCAAAGAAGGATTTAAAATAAATGCAGGGGACTCGGTGCCCGCGACACCCCAGTGTGTTGTAATTTCTCTACTTCAAATCATAAATACAATGAAAAGAAAGAGAGGAATGATGCGAGGCCCAGAAGTCATCAGTCAGACTGACAGTCTTGAAATGGAACAATACCACAGTCTCCTCCCCTCCTGGGCTGCAGACTGTTTTAGTATTTGTTAAATAACTCTTGTATTCATGAGACTGCTTCCAAACACAGCCTCTAAAGCTATGGCAATCAAAAAGAATGTGAAAAATTATTGTAAATGTGTTCATTTCAGACCAAAACACTTGTCCAATGCGTGCAAAGCTGTGGTATGATTAATGTATGTTTAGTGGCTATTCATACAAAAGTTACAGTGGAATGAATATTTATTAATCGAGATGTTAATTATGAATTTTAAATGTATAGATATTGATAGTTAGTGAGGTAAACATTTACTTTTACTACTTAATGTTGCTATCAGATAAGCAGAGATCAAGATCCACAGTTGAAGGAGTCAGTATATCTTCCTCCTTCATAATACTGTCATCACAGGATAAGAGAGCTCATAATAGTGCAGTAGTTTATTTTACTCTTAGTGGGCAGTGGGGCCAGTCTCTGGCCAGTTTCAGTGCTATAAGAGAAATAAATCAAAGGAACAATAACAAAAATGACCATAGACCTCTTGGGGACTAGTCTGAACTACTAAGGGTAATAAAGGTGAGGTCTGACAAGCTCTCAGCCAATGGCAGTGCAGCCTTGGTATAATAAATTTAACACAAATTGCCTGCTTTAATTGGGTTCACGATCTGTGGACTGGAGAGTAAGGACCCTCCAGTAAAACAGGGCTGACAAATGGGTCACAGAGATTTTCACCATCACTTAATGCTGTTATAAAAATTGAAAACATATTGGAGATGTCTGGAAAAAGAATTCCTGCCAGGCTCTGTTTCGCCAGGAATGAGAAGACCAGGCAAGCCTTGTAGTACCTAACCTGGTTTACCCAACAAATGTTGTACACATGTTATGGTGGCGATTACACTGAACTCATCATTGTCTTTTTGTGAACTGTATCTTTGATCCTTATGGACTCACTGTGTTAATATAGGCACTGGTGAAGTGTTTGTGTTCTGAGTATCTACCCACAAGAAGCTAATTTAGAGTTTGAAAAGAGGCCAGAGCTGAAACTAAGCCTTCAGTATGTTGCTATACAGACATGTAGACACGGCACATATGGTAAGATATAGTTTAAGTCCCTGTTCTACAATTGTACAAGATATTCTGATGTATAGTGGATCAGCAGTTTCAGGTTTAGATTTGATTCAAGTACCCTGTGGACAATGTTTTTGTTTTGTGAGGGAGGAAATGACTCAAAGATGTATTCAGAGCATTTTGATGAAAAATGTTGAATGCAAATACTTGATAAAAAAAAAAAAACTTCAAACATCCTTGTTCTTAGTCATCAGTATTCTGTAAAATGTTTGCTGTTGGATTGCATGAAAGGACTTTTAAAAAAGTCGGAGTGCCTGGACTGGCAAGAAGGGAACAATCAGACATGATGACACATCTGGAGTCAAGAGGGACTGAACTCCTACAGCCAGAACCACCTGGTTCTAAGACACAAAGCGCAGATGTTCGCCAAGAAGCCAGTTGCACACAGCTGGCTGCACACAAAACACCAGTTCAATCAGTTATAAAAAAATATTTTGATAATAATTAATTTACAGAATGACTTGCCTTGTATTAAATAGAAAAGAAAAATAAAAGAAAATAAACAAAAGTGATCACAGGATTAAAATAAATGATATCCGTGGTTCCACAAACTGCAGTGTGAACATTTTTCACATCAATGGAACATTGCAAATACAATTCCACTCATTTCCACTTTGTTGAAGTGGCAGCAAACATCTTAATAAAAAAAGATGCAAGATTTTTACATTAATTCCTAAAATCACTCAATTCAGGCTTAGTCACAAACAGTCAATGCTCAGCTGTGAACTACTTTCATCTAAACGCCCTGACACAAAGCAGACTGACAATTATTCAGCTCCCAATTGTTTTCCTTTGCAGAGGGCATAATGTGTAGTATTCTGAGTGCCAGAACATACTGACTAGGCAAAGACACAAACACTTGACCTCCCAAAGAAGACAGGCTCATGCACATAGACTATAACCAGGAGTGTCCTCTGCCTCGAGGACCAGCTCAATGTCGGTTTCACTCAACAACATACGAATACACACCGCACAGACAAACACACACACAGAGCCTGGGCTAGGGTCCTTAGGGGAAGGGGGATCTGATACGGAAATCCCTGTTCCCTGATATCTTTCTCTGAAAACTATGTGTGAAGGTCAGTTGTCCCCTTCTTTGGCAAGAGTCTCCATAAATCACTGTGGAATTGGCATGATGGGTATTCGCAGAGGCAGCTCCTGCCTTCTGGTCTCTGCCACTCCCCCATCTTCTCCTTGTCACCCATAGCCCAAGCAGATGTATACAATAAATAATGACACATCTGGACAATTTAGTCTATTACAGAAAAGTTGATGCAGGCATACCGTGGTCACCATCTGACCTGTGGTGCTTATTTCTTTTGCCTTTTAATATCTGGACATTTTAATATGTATTGATTTGTACATTTCTACATTCGCAATGTACCAGCTGATCCAGTGTTTTGAAATATATAACTTTTACGATGTCACCTAAATAACGCATACAACAATAAAAAATAACAAAAAACACATTTTCTAGTGATGAAGGCCTACAAGCTATAAAAGTTATACTATTCTTCAGCCAACGATTGTCTCTGGTTACAAAGACTACAACATCTTTTATTTCCTTCTTCCAAATTTTCTGCAATCATAGATAGAGTGGGTTTAATTTCATTTATGGATTAACAATAGAAGTGTTGTTTATTTTATATTATTCTGCCAAGATGTTCAAACAACATATATCTACTGTGAAAATATTTTTAAAATTAAAATGGATTAAAATTAAATTCAAATTTGCAGGTGTTACTTGTCTTGGCTGCGAACAGTTGCCTGGCAACCAGAAGGGACTCCAGGAAGTTACTGGAGCCAGCCAAGAAATCCTTCATCAGAGAGCTTTAGAGGTGTTAGTAGCTAAATCTTTTACCTTTATACAGGCTAGTAGTTTCAACATGACAGTGATATCAAGCTGCCAGAAGCGAATGAGTGCATAATTCAAAATGTCAAGCTCTTCCTTTAACAGCTGATACCAGATGCTCGCTATATTAATGCGGTTATCAGTAATAGATGTTCAACTAGATGTTGCAGTTTAGGCTATAAGTTTGCAAACACCTTGGGCGAAAAATATATTTTCCAGTTGTCTCTAGTTGTCTCATCTGTCAAAGCTGATGTGTCTTCTCTGATGGCTCGTTACATACTGGAGGTCTGACTTTTTTATGAGGTTTGTCTGGATATTAAATTTTCCAACGCTGGTACAGAACTGGGTTAATTTAATAATATGTAAATGTGACTGATATTAGAATTAGTAGAAAACAAAAACTTGAAAAAACCTTACACTACATCGACTAAAACAATGACACAGTTTTCCAAACAGTTTGAATCCTGCATCCGTTCTTAATTTAACCTCTTGGGATGATGCTTTGCCTTGTTTAACACACACACCACAAAGACACACCAAAGTCATGCAACCAGGCTGAACGGAAATCATTTTCTGACATTCTCATGCAGATGGCAGATTGTTATGTGTGCTGCACGTACACGCATCTGTCTGTGTGCATGTGTGCTTTTGTGCGAGCGAGCGAGAGTTCGTGTATGTGCCTGTGAGCTTGCGCACGTGTGTAGGGGGTGTACTTGTGAGAGCGGCAGGTTTGGCCCCCGAGGCGATGACAAAGCGATCAAACTCTATGTGTCACATATAAATTGCTTTGACCTTTTTTACTCTCAGACTCATGGCTCGATGGCAACAAGGGACATTTTACCCAACTGGAAAGAGTGCTCGAGTCCGCAAAACATGAGAAAATGGCAAGCAAGGAAATTAACAGTGGTAAGTGTTTGTCCTCTACGGGGTCAAAACACACCACTTTGTTCCCTTGTGTTTATGCTTTGCCAATTTCCCAAAAGACATCTAAAAAACCTTGAGCATTTATTTCAACACTTTGTGATCTGAACAAAATTGGATCTACTTTATGATAACAGAAAGCGTGATTGTGAAAACAAAATGTTGCTCCGTATCACAAGTTCTTGCTGTAACAAGCAGACAGGTCAGCAGTGTTATTCGAGGGGCAGCAGAGCTGCATGCTCATGTAGCATTTACCAATATTCCTCTTAACCCTATTAAGAGGAGCAGAGTGAAGAGGCCATTTTGTTTTGGAGCTCTGAATTGTCACACTTCTGATCAATTTGATGCATTTCAATTTTCGATGGCTGCATAAGTAGACTAATAATAAATGAACCTGTTGTCTGTGGTGGCCATCTGGCCAGAAGTCATGTTTATAAATGGACCTCTAGACACTCGACTTCTGTAGCTATCGGCCCTGATTACTCTCTTGGCCTATTACAATATTCATGCATTAACGTGGCATGCATTACTTTCTTTCTCCTCCTCATGCTGCCATCGGTAATTGAATTTTCTGAAGTGCGGCATGTTTAATAATGGAATTAATTTCCCATGCTAAGCGTATATGATTGACCATGCACAGGGAGCTAAGAGAGCAGGCTCCATTTCCTGAAATGACGAGGAAATAGCAGGCTGAGACTCATACTGTTAGATTTATAAATTCATGATAGAAACTATAGCATTATTTAAGGTAATATCACAATCATTTTAATCACATTTTACATGTGTTCTACTTATTGCATTTCTACTACAATGAAACACATAGAAAGTAAATTCTATTTTGCTATAAACAGCAATTACTGCAAAGCCAGCATGAAAAACTAAACTAAATCAGAGAAAGAAATTAAAGGGAAAGGCACAGAAATATGCAAAGTACTTTAAAATAGGATGTGGGGGTAGTGACTGAACTCCTCGTGAAGGCTAATGATCAAGCTGGTTTGACCTATGAAGCAGTTAATGTGGAACAGACTGTTCCTGGCCAGCCAAGTCCAAATGACAGGCCCTCACAGAAAAAGAACAAAGCGGCAGCTCTCACCAGAATACCAGTTGTTGCTGCATGGCCATGTTTTATTAAGACACGGAATAAAAGACAACAGACACAGAGCAGGGAAGCGTGTGCGCAGCTTCAAAAGCCTATTTCTGATTCAGACAAGAACTGTGTCCCATTCTGATTTCTGTTCTTGAGATTCTTCACATCTTTGTTTCCCACCCACATTTTGATTAGAAAAACGTATTTGTCCTTTTAAACAAAAAATGTCCATGCCCAGAACAAGAGAATAATAAAACACAGAGGGGAAAAAAGGCAATACACAAAAAGACTTCATGACAGTAATAAAAAATGACTGTTGTTGGACAGCTGCAGTAAAGTACATGTCGGCACTGTAATAGGTTTTCAGGGTCTTGTCTAAGGACAACTTAACATGTAGCCAAGAGGAACCAAGAATTGAACCACTAACTCAGCAATTGATCTACTGCTGCATTGCATGATTAAATACAAAATGTATTCAAGCAATGAACGGTAGAAAATTAAGGTAAAAGAAAACCTTAGAGACTGTACAAATGAACTGTCATTGGTTAATTTGTGAAGAAAGCATGGGGCAGACGCACCATAAATTTGCTGACATCATGGCTTGAGGTTAGCATGAGGGGAGCGGTTGGTGCAATGAGAGTGTGATGAAAACAGTATGCTCAGCACAATACCACTGTATGTCCCAGCCAAGGCATATTAGCTTAATGAAATGTTCACAGACTCTAATTGTTGTAATGAGCGAACACATTGTGAAGAAAGACCGGAGAGATGCAGTTTTTCTAAACTAAAATCTTACCAAAAAGTGCTAAAATGCTGGAGTTTTCCACATTTTGTCTACAATTTCTGAACACACCTCAGGTAATTTATGAAAAAGGGAAAAACTCTTTATATTTATATTCAAGAAGTAGCAAAAACACATGTTTAACCATTAGAATAGACGGAACAGACATTTCCAGCCTCCATTCTTCTATGAAGGCATGAAAATTGCACCATCCATATTCTCTGGAAATTTGAACACAGATCAACACTAAAAGATGAGAAAATGCAGCAAAGACAAATAATTCACAACAGGAGCGAGTGGTGGTGAGAGAGCTGAACAAAGTGAACCGTGGAAAAACACACAAAGGTGAGACGGGAGAAGGAGTTACAGAGAGACATTTAGGGGAGAACTGAGGTGGATTCAAATTCCCAGCGAGTACATCTCTTAACGTGTCAAGTACATTTCACTTAAAGTGCTTGCTTAAACACCCATGAAGGCTCCGGCTGCTATGCACACAGTAATGACTAGTGAGTCGCTGAAGACCCTTAAGCCATCCAGTTCTCCACTGTTTCCTCAGTGTATTTCTTTATCTGCCCCAGTTTTAAAACAATAGAGTATTTCCGTGACCTACCAAAGGCCAGGTACCCCCCAGACATAACACCACCTCACTATGGTAGACACCGATGTACCCATTACCCAAGGACATTGAGATGAATGAACCAAAAGTAAGACAGGCTACACTAATTACCACCAGTATTACTGTAATTATACTGTATAACAAGTATAATTTCATAGATGCTATAAACACATATGGTAAAATAAATTATTTGACTTATTGGGGGAAGTGAAATAAAGACAAATATGAAAATATAATAACCTTTAAGGTGCTAAACACGCCACTAAGCTGACAAGGTAGTCGCTAACTTGTTGGTTTGTTGTTCTATGTTGTGTAGATTTAACAGTAAGATGACAGGTCCTCAGTCTAAGTACTAAAAGTGCCCATCACTGATCAATCAATAGTAATTTTACAGTTCCTAATGAGCAATTATCCGTCATGCCCTTGGTCCATGAAACCAAAACAAAAAAATCTTGCAATCATTTCATCATGGCAAAAGCAGCTTTAAAGACACACAGTAGCTGAACAGCAGCGACCACAGTGACAATTACAGGATAAGAACGACAAATGTACATCACATATGTTTTACTTTGCTTTATCCAAAGCGACTTACAGGGAGATAGCACTGGATGTCTGGCTCAAGGACACACCTGTTGGGCAATGGAGTAGGAGTCAGATGGAGTTTTGAACTTGCAACCTTCTGCATCCCAGTCTGACACTTAACGCATTGAGCTACCAGGCAAGTTTGCCTTTACAAGTCGAAGAATGTAATATTTTGTTCTCCAGAAGTAAAAAAACTCTAAGACAAAACACCCAAAATCAACAACAGTCATATTTAAATGAACATGTCACAATGTAATGTTATGTAATGTAAAAAAATAGATTAGCACTAATTAAAAACTGAGAAACATTAAATGAACTTCCTCTATCTAACTCACATTTACCACATCATTTCTACTGGCTTGGTTATTCTGTCACTCTCTACAGGTCCACGTATTAAAATGCAACCCTTATGTTTGCCTTTGTGAAAGGGCTTTATTATTAAAGTGCCTTCAACCTGCTAACACATTACAGCCCGTAAACAACATGAATGATGTGCTGAGCACTGCGGCCTAACACACATTTATTAAATTACACTTTTCAGCCACACATCAGCTTTCTCCTTTGATTCATTCCCTTTAATGAGTTTGCTGATGTAGACTGGCATGCTGTAATGAAAAGGTAAAGACAAGCAAGCAGGAGAGCCATAAATAAGTCTCAGAGCATGAGGAATAATGACAGGAGTTTAATGGCCAATTAGATTAAAAGGCTCTCTGACACAAAAGCAGGATGCTGAGTGCACTGCTCAATGAGCCTGTGAGCGACATTGATTAACACTAAACAGATCTATTACTCTCATCCATAGTACTGATCAACAGCTCTACTTGCCACTTCTCTAACACTATAAATGTGTGTGTGATTGCACAAAGCATACTGTATCTATGCATGCAAATCTGTCCACCTGATAAGTGGCTTATAGATTAGCAAAGCCGGCAGCTGATGTGAAAGAAATCCATCAGTTTGTGTATTCCTCAAGAAAGGGCGCTTTGAGTTTTCTACTGTTTCTACTGTCCCTAATTAAATTGTGTAAACAAATCACAAGCTAAGTCGTGCAAGTTTTAGACTCTATCGCCTCTGATATATGAGACAGATAAAAGCACAGAGGAGTTTTCTCCTTGTAAAGCCTCTCTGAGACCTGATAACAATCCACAATATTGACTTTCATGGAAAAACATGATAGTGGGACGGGATGTCCATCTATCTTCATATATGTTTTCACGTATTTGTCATAGGCCTCAGCTTGCATCTTCCATTGGAGATGAACATTAGAGACAAGGTGTTTGCTGCAGGGGAAAGAGACTGCCTTGTAGTTGTGGCTCTTTGTTATTCTGCTGACAGAGCTTTATGAATCTCTCCTCCGTTGAGGAGAAATACATGGGATGATGAGAGATGTCCTCCTGTGGAAGACTGTCAGCAGGTTTGACATATGACACAGTCTACATTGACATTCACAGCTCATATCATCTGGTCTGCACTACCAAGATCAAAGAGGCAATATTATGTAACAGACTGTATTGTATGTGTATAATGTGTAGTTTCCTTTGAAACCTGAGGTCTGAGTTTCCTCTCTTGGATCCCTGCTGTACTTATTCTGTAGGCCGTACTCCACATGTGACTCATTAATAACACACACAAGAAAATGTCCGGTGTCTTATTTTATTACAATACAAATGTGCTCTAAATCCCTAAAGAATGACATAATCGTCACTGCTGTGTGGTTCTAATAAATACAGTGTGTGTCATGTCTCATTTCCACAGTTCATGCACTAAGGGATTTTTTTCCATCAGCCTAGTGTTACACTAAACAGTAAGAAAGTCTGTCTTTCAGCCAAATGGAAAAAGACAAAGGCTTGAACTAGAGTGACACAGTGATTCATAATGGAACAACTGAACTGGGACAGAACAAAATTCTAACAAATAACAATCAAGTAATAGATTGTTATTTGATTGTAGACTTCTTAAATCATAAACTACCTTCCAGCTGATGTATGGTCCATAGTTTTTTATAACATAGATAATGATTGGTGGACTTTCACGTACAGAAAGGGTTGCAGGACCCACAGCAGATTGAACTTAATTGTTACACAATTGCAATACTACATGAAATTCAAAAGTGTATTTCATGTAGTTATTTCTAATGTAAGAAAGAGAACTGCACACATGATGACCAACATAATGTCCTCACATAGAAGTCAACAATAACAATTTAGCATTATGTAGAAATCCAGTTCAACTACAGAACATTTACACTTACATATACTTAAATACTCACACAGACTCATGTGTCATTGCTAAATTACAGCATGCAAGTCACATCATGTTTTCATCTGCTGCCACGCTTTCGTACTCAACAAAAGCCTGGAGCCAAACAAAAATCTTGATTGCAGCAAAAGTAATTGTGGCTGTTGGTTTTGCCTCAACAGTCAATTACATTTTTCTCAAGTTGAACCAGTCTAATTACTTCATGTGGAAAATTGTCTCAAGATCATGAACTAACATGAGCAGTAGCTAAATATATACTAAATACTGAATGAAGTGGATACTGGTTAAGCTTTTGTCTTCGTCCCAGATATTGTGACATTTTCATGTTCAAAATATAATATCCTGTTGCCATCTCTTCATTTTTTACTTTTTTTTTTGCTTTTTATGTGACAGCATTAATTGATTAAAGGCAAATGGACCAGCTGAAAGTTTACAGTCCTACAATTATCTTTTATGGGCAGTGTTCAGAGTCTGAGGCAGAATTTAGACACTTTGTCTGTTGTTAGCTCCTAAGATGGTCGAGTACAGATGAATTACAAAAATGAAAGTGGTGGGGCGGCAAGTAGCTTAGTGGGTAGAGCAGTTTCTACAAACCCTAAGGTGAGTATTGATTCCAGACTAGATGTCGAGGTGACCTTGGACAAGAAACAGAAACGCCACAGTGTGGCCATCATCTACTGCGGCATATATACATGTGTATATATGTCGTTATTATTATACTATTATTAAACTGTGGTAAATCTGTGCTGTATACTAATGGAAGGATCATTTTATTCATTTATTTCACCAGGAAATAACAAGACAATGCAGATTTTTGTGCTTAACATCCCTTGAAAAGATCTAGCTTGCTAGACCATGCTTCTTGCCTTTTAAGATTACGTTTTCTACAACGTAAAGAATTCCCAGATAGTTCTGCTCAAAGAGCATAAAATAGCACACTATTAGCACTGCTGCAGCAAAAATCTACTCAGCTGTGTTTTCCCACAAAGGATCCGTTTCTCTGCTCACTCTGCATAACTGCCTCACCTTCCATGACCCTCACCTTCTTCCAGTGTTGTCAAGTTTTTTTTTTCTCATTTCCTGGATTAATACCACTTGTGCACCTTGCTGGCTGGTGAAGTGGTGACAGCATAGTCCTTCTAACTGTCTCACCTAGCCAATGTTAATGCTTAATTTATTTCTTTGCAGTGCATAAAGTCACATACACACACCCACGTGTTTCTATATCTGGATCCTCCCTTTCACCTCTTCACAGCATTCAGACGATATCACCAAGACAACTCCAGCACATAGTTGGCGTGCTCAGTAAAGTTTCTTACATATTTCTTTTTACTGGGAAACCGACGACATACAAATGATGTTATCTCATCATTTCCAGCTCAAGTTTTATATCACGTTGTAGATACTACTGCTGCGTGTCATGTCACAACATATCTGTGTGGTGATTCGATTTAGACCCGACAGCCTACAGAGGAGAAATGACATTTACCATAGCCACAGTGCTAGTGGAGAATTAGCTTTGTGAAGCAGTAAAATCACAAGTTGCATCGTTCTAATAGCCGAAAAACTTAATTAACTAGGTGAGCCCTGGGGGCTCTTGCAAAATGCCTCCCCAAGCAACAGCACAGAGCAAGAATGACCCCCAGCTACACCAGACCTGCTTACTGATACAGAAAATGTGATTGCTTTTCATTTTCCAGTGAATTTTCAACATTTCCCATTTTACCTCAGGACACACAGTCTCTCAGATCACATTAGAAGAGGTGTGTTGCAGGAAAGGGGGGAGGTGCACGTGGGCGTTATTAGCAAATTAATTTTAATAAATAACACTGAAACATAATGAAACATAAGACAATATGAATGACAAAATTAAATGCTTGTTGAAGTATGCAAGACAGATAATGGGATACAGTGGTGAAACAGATGAGTTTAAGGAGGTGCGTAATACCGCATGTTCAATTTATATGTAAATCAATCCACCTAATAGAATGACCTCGACCAGGTGCCAGAGGATAGAGAAACGATCCCACCCAAAAGCATTTCTGAATTTTGAAATCTCATGAGCTTTTACAGGAACGGGTGTCAGCCTGGTACTACAATAACCCATTAGAGAACAGGCTAATGAGGTGATTTATTTGAGTTACCCTGAAACTATTGCACAACGCCTACAAATGCCTGCCACAGTACACATCTGTGGGTCAGCCTGTAGAGGATGCCCATACACAGGTATTTCTAGAAGGGAGGAAACATGCCCTTTACACCCACGTGTGTGCATGTGAGATCGATAGATGGGCGACAAACATGTCATCACTTTCTGCTTCAACTCCATGTTAGCATTTTTTCCTGTGGCAGTCTGACACAGAGACACTATATATCTGTCACACTGACCCTCCTTGTTAGAGAGACAGCAGAGGATAATCAGGAAAGAATAAATGATGTGCTGCGAATCCCCTGCTGTGTGACCTTTGACCGTGTACGTACAGCAGACATGGTGGCCTGTCTACCTGAGCTCCGTGACATGCCACAACTATTGTATAGATTAAAAGTATGCAGTGTGCAGTTCCACAAGTGCATGTATGTTTCAACTACTTTATTTCTAAAAAAAATCGCCATGTGGGCGTGTTCAGCGAGAGCAAAAGGTGACATAGTCCCACTGTCTATCAGTCACTAATGGTGTGGAGCAGCAGGAGATCAGGACACCTGCGTCTGCTGCCTGATAGTGAATATGATGAAGATGGATAATACTTTACCCTGTCTGAAACCATGCTCTGTGCTAGAGAGTGATTACTGCAGTAATTGGGATCCATAGCGGCTGTCGCTGGTGATACTGATGATGAGGCTGCCTCGACTAAAATGTAGATAACACTGACATTATTCATACTGGACCCAAGAATTACAACTTCACAAATAACCACTGACAACCTTTGAAACAAATCTTCGCTGTGTGTTCTGTTCTTTTTTAAGAGAAGAGATGAGACACTGGGTCAAATTCAAAAGGCATCTCATTTGATTGACTCTCACAGTTTTGCTCCCATCAGAAAGTGGAGACTGGAATGAAGCAACAGGACACAAGTGCCCGTGACATCCTGTGTTTATACGTCCCAACATTCCCGAACATCCGACCACGTTCTCATGTTTCTCCTGCCACACCTGTCTGAACAGCAGTGCAGTGTGAATCAACATTGATATGCCACTCACATAAAAGACATTGAGACAAAAAAAATTACCTGGAAAAAGAAACAGGGCAGGAAAGGAACGATGATATTATTCACCTTTTAGGATCATTTATATCAGTTGTGTCACTCCTCCACCACCTCTGCGTTGAGCCACCAGGTTTCACATATTAATCATTTTGTTACAGGAGCCATCTCCATACTTCATGTTGTTTTTTTTGAAAGAATTGGAAAAGAGATTTATGAAGGCCCCAGAGTGATCGTTACCAAGTGGCCTTGTAGAGAACCACTTTTTCTTAGGTTCTCTGGTATTCCTTAGAGACAATGGGTGTCCTCTAGGTAGTGTCCTAGTGCATGGAGGGCGTGAGGACTAAAGGGGGGGGGGGTGCTGTTAATGACCATCTGCTCAGAGAGCAACCTTTTTAATGAAGACGGATGTTGGGAGGATCTGACCAGGGGGCTGCAGGCAGGGGTCTAATGATACACCCTCCCATCTCTAGACTGTCCACGTTGTCTTACATTACCCGTCAAGCCCAACATCACTCTGGCATCAGGAAATACAAATACTCA
Organism: Microctenopoma steveboyesi; assembly: GCA_032359275.1. Lineage (NCBI taxonomy): Eukaryota > Metazoa > Chordata > Actinopteri > Anabantiformes > Anabantidae > Microctenopoma > Microctenopoma steveboyesi. The sequence goes on along the minus strand of JAUMHF010000004.1, from coordinate 7,873,565 downwards.
CATACAACGTAAACCGTATTAAAGTCAAGTTAAACTAAGAACATATCCACAGAGACATCACTCAACAAGTGATGAGGTGAGAGGTTGTGTGTGGAAACGTCTTATAAGCGAGCAACATCTGACATTGGGTTATTATTAGTATTGCTTTATGCAGTGTTAAAATTCCCTTTTTCACACCCTCAGTATTTGCCTTCCTATTGAAGTCTTGGGAAACGTTTCTGTTCATTTGGCAGACTCATACTAAGTCCTGTGATTGTGCTCCAGCGCTCAGGCCTCATCATCCTCTTAGATGGGATTCCAGAGGGGCAGCGTTAATAAAATCCAAAAACAAAAGCCGGAGCTTGCAGCACCCCCGCCCTTAGGCTTCACTCAGAATGCGCGCTCAAATTAAAAATAAGCCTGTGGCCTAACAGCAGTTCTAAACACGGGGGCTGTTGTGTCAGCATCATCTTTTATTAGAGGCATCCTGTTGGAAAACACAGCAGGGAAAAGACAGTGTGCTGGAGCAGACATGGGGCCTGACCTGATGTTTTTTCATCAGACTTCACAGGTCTATAAAGGTTGTTAGAGAAGTCACCTAAGATTGAAGATGTTTAGACACTTGTCTCCCTCACACCCACCTTCATCTGGGTGTTGGTACTGAGACTGTTGCTGCGGGATGAATAGATAGGTCCTTTTTTCCTCCTGTACTTGTACGTGTACAGTGAAGAGCATCTGTTAAAGCACACTATTTATAACCCTTTTACTTCAGACATCTTTACCAAACATTAATTTAACACTATTGGCTAAAAGACAACATGAGTAATTTCAATGTTTATAGGAAACTTTTAATGTCATTGCAGATATAGGTTTGTATAACACTATATTTTCCTCTTATTATGCTGAGAGGAAGTATGTGAGGTGACTTGGGCAAATAACAGCCGTTATAATGAGGGATGATACCAATAAATTGATACCACTTATAGTCACCACAGTCCTCTCTACAGAGGCAGTTTAAAGGATTGACTCAGCCTTTTCTCACCTTGTATTAGACATGAATTGTCATTAGCAAATCAAAAGGACATTAATTAATTACAGGTCCACTGTAGTGTGCATTACTTTAAGTGTCACTTAGAGAGAAATTGCCCATGATTTCTCAACTTGACACTGGGATGAATGCCTTTCTACTTGGTGATGCTGTCATCAGGTGGGGGCAAAGGGATCCTGTAAGTGGTAAAGAATCTATTAGAGCATTAATTCAGCTGCAAAAAGGAGCTCTTTGCAAGTGGCAACCTTGTGCACCCTATCTCGTCTCCTTCAAATCCTTTTTCCACTCAGTTGCATCTATTATATACACTTTAAAGTCCTTTCCTTAAAAAAAACTCTGCGATTCTTTCTACAGATGCCGGACTTGGACTACAGGAAAAAAAGTGACAGGTTGTTTCATTTTGACCAGGAGGGTTGTGAACTGTAAATATTACCTAATATGTGCATAGACATGAAAGCACTGCTGCAAGTGTCAGTGTTTGTTGTCGAGAAGAAGAGCAAATGGCAACGTCTGTGTTGTTGTTCTGCCTCCAGCTCAGATGCCTTAGCATCCTGTTACACTATGACATTTGAAAACACACCATGACTCACTTAGCCGAGGGAAGAAGAGGCCGAATCACAGCAAGGCTAGTAGATCATCTCTTTGAAGCGATGAAGATCCCTCGCAGATGTAGATGAGGATTTTATAGTGTCGTGTAAACAAGGAGCAGCCTTATCTTTGTGACCTTCACGAGTATCACTCTTTAGTTGTTTCTTACATCATTACAGGCCTTTCCTTTTTACATGCCTGGAAATGGGTGCCTCCACTACATCTTTCAGAGGGCAGCCACCCCATTGGTGTACTAATAGTATCCCCTGCTGGCAAAAGAAGGAATGCCTTACAAATAACGACTGGGGGAAAAACATCTTCTCTATTGTGCATCAGAAATACAATCAACTAAATGAAACATAATAAATTAGTAATATAAAAGTGAAAAGTATTATATGGGATACACTGAAAAGAGGCAGTGAAATCACTGTACAAATAAAAACTTGTTTTCAGGTAGAGCAGTATTTAAATATTACCCCTCTGGAGCCACAAGATGTCAGTACCACTTAATATTCAACACTGCAGTGGTCGCTGTACATGGCTGTAAAAAAACATTCTGACTTCTTCTCTTTTGTGTGTATCTCATACTAAACTTCTAAATGGAAAAGAGTTTCCAAAAGTGGCAGACCTCTGGAAACTTGTTCAAGGGCTCAGTGACAACTCATCCGAGAAGTCACCAAAGATTCAAGGAAAAATATCCAAGCAATTACAGAGCCTCTCTCACCTGAGTAAAGGTCAGTTACTGTGACCTCACTGTCACTGGGTAGAAATGACATCTAGTTACAACACGTAAATGTTGTATTGAGTCAAGGAACGGTAGTCTCATTTTATCCACCATAAACCGAACACGATAAAAGATCATTATCTCTGTGGTCAAGCACGGAGTGCAGGGTGATGTTGTGGGGATGCACAAATAAACATATTTGCTTCAAAATATTCAGAAGAATTATTATAATTGGGTCTTATAGAGTTTATTGATTCCTCCATCTTTATTACATATAAAGATGAAGGAATATTTTAGGTGATACAAACCTGTGCAGTTTATCTACAACCCACCAGTCTCTGCAATTTCAGACTCCAATTAGTGACCTGCCACTCAAGACAGAGCCGTCAGCTTAGTCTATTTATACACATATTTTCATTTAGTTGTTACATCTGTAAGTTATTACAGATTTAGAAAAAGCATAGCAGCACCATGCCTGCATGTTCTAAAATTAAAACTAATCTTAAAGGGAGAATTATGACCTCTTCCGTGTTTGATACCTTCTCTATGCACGTGACCAGAGGACGGCCGCTCTTCCTGTCAACACGTTTGGTTTCCATGCCAATCTGGAACAGGATCTACAGAACAAACATTCTGGTGGCAAAGAGAAAAGTGTCTGACGAGTGGGGGCTGGGCTGAGGTGGAGGGTTAAAGGGTTAGCTGTGAACAGAGCAGGTGGACTAGCAGCAGGGTACGCTGTGGATGCTCCAGTGTGTGAAGAATGGGAAAAAAAGTTTTACAAGAAAAACTTTAAAACACATACAAGAGAGAAATAAAAGAATGTCTGCAATTTTGGACTTGGCCCGGCGTGATGAGCTGCAATAACTGACTGGAAAGAATTTTGATAGCATTTTTCCTCCTTTTCAGAAAACTACAACCCCTGAAAGAATAAAAAACAATCCATCAGTGTGGTGAATAAACACACTAAATGTGTATTCTACGTGTGAACTTGCTGACATCTGCTGTTTCATATTCGAAACTATTTCACTTATACCACAACACATCAGTAGAGTGTTTAAAGAAGTAGAGTAAAATAAAAATGTAAATAAAGATAGTCGTCCTACAAATGAAATCGCTTCTAGTTACATCTAATTAAACTGTATTTGAATGTACCACAGGTGCCTACAGGCACATTTCAGGCTACAGTTGGAGGAGAAACATAAAAAAAATCTTAATATTTTACTGTTGAGGTCCACTCGGTTTGCAATTACGTCGTCCGCGTAAAGCGGCGTCAAGGGCAAAAGGGTAATCGAGGAAAGAGAGAAGTTCCTGGAAACACCGGGAGGGGGGACGTTGATTCCTGCGAGGCTCCGCTTCTCTGTTCAGTGCACACACACACACCGAAAACTCAGAGGGAAACAGGACAGCTGAGCCTCCTCCAGAACACACTCACTGCCCGGCGGTGTGAGGCAGCCATTCATCCTGATGTCGCTCTGGGACAAGTGTTTGCGACGAGCGCAAGAGGTGAGTAAGAGCGCGAGCGACAACAGCAGAGTGATAAACAAACAAACCAACAAACAAACAGAGGTCATATTTCATGAGTTATACAATTCTGATTTCAATTAAAGCCTCAATATTAAATCAATACTTGTTTATGTAGACAATAGTGTAACAGACTTTTTTGTTGTAAACGTTTTCTGAGTTGTGTTGTTTGAGGTTAAGTTATTCATTTTAATTAAGTTAAGGTATTAAAATTCATTCATTTAAGCTGAGAGCTCTTATTTTGGCTCATATTTATTTCTACATTTTTGTAAGCCTGAAATGATTTTTAATGTTTGAAGTTGAAAGTAGTCTATACTGTGTTGGTTTAACACTACTTCTTTGTTTCATTTCATATTTTATGTTGTTATTTTTTTTTTTCTCATGTTTGAATCATCTACTAGGTATGAAGAAGAATTAAAGAACAATTAAACAACCACTTGACTCTACTTCCTCCTAACATCAGAACTTTTGAGCTCATGCTTTGCTTTAACCATGAGCGGAAAAGGCTGTCAGCTCATGGTGTCTCCATGCAGTGTATCTCCCTCACTGAGCATGATCAGAGAACACCAGCCTCAGTCCATGAGGACCCATGTGTCAGCCTCCCAAAGGGGAAACCTCAGCCCCTCTTTGGGAATGGAAAAAGTGAAAAAAGGGCCTGTTCACTCCTTCACCTCTGGGAAACAGACTGGAAGTCATGTTGTTCTTCCAACCCTGAGCCTCCGCAGACAAGTGTTGACCAATGGGAAACAGACCACCATGCCGACTGCATCCCCAACTCTGCACGTGCCTGCCCCTCATCCTCCATCCTCAACAGGTACGACAACCATTTAGACAGGACTCGGTTCATCTGATAACAGCTTAGGTAAAGGTAAAAACAAAAGTCGTTAAAGGTAAAAAATGTTGAATCAGTCCAGGGTGTTTGATGAAAATGTGTTATTTAATCCTGCAAAGTTCAGGAAGTAAGTCACAGCTCGTGTTGTCTCTTCTTTCTACTTTAAATTTGATCAGTGACATCAGGAAACACATCCCACAAGGTGATCACTTCTCTCTACACCACTTCTGCAGCACTGATTTACTGTGTATTCACTTCACTTCCTTCAAATATGTTTTTCACAACTTTGCTGTCTTCCTGCTTGACTCCATTTCTCTTATTTGTTGATAATTAACTAAGTCAAAGCTTGTCCTTTTTTTTCAACCGAGGAAGGATGTCAAAAGCTCATTAGGGATTAACAGAGCAGAAAGTGCCTTGGTAGAAGTAGAAGTATTTTGTAAAGTAAACTAAATGTGATGTATTTTAGTCTGTGCGCATTAATGTCTTTTTCTGTGTAATATCACATTTTCACTGAAAATTGTTCTTGACTGATCAAATGATTTGTTCATTGAAGGCACATCAATGTTTTTGCTCTGCTTTAATATAATAAAGTAAAGTAATAAATTCTGTTACTGAAGTTTGACACGTGTTTCACAGGTTGCTCTGTGTCAGGGGCTGCCATGCAAGTTTTCGGTCAGCCAGCTGTTGCTAACCTGACAGTGTCCAGCAGTCCTGTGACTGTTGTTACAGGACTGCCATATATGGCAGCATCTCATCCTCCATCAAATTCACATAGTATCCCAGTTGCCCACACTGATACCAGGTGGGTAATATCAGCAACAGTACAATGACGGTGAGCTCTCTAAGCGTTAAGAATGTTACTAAACTGGACAAGAACAATCTGTTTCAGATCCGTACTGTCCAGAGAATCCCTGGCATCGACCACCCTCAGTCTGTTTGAAACACAGTCAGTGTTCAGTGGCAGACATGACTGGCCTTATGGCTACCGTGTGCTACCACCACTGGGACTGCCTCAGTACTCCGCCCAGGCCAGTGACAGTGAACAGCTTACCTTCGCCCTTGGTACCGCCATGTCTGGCACAACAGTATCTGGTGGCACAAACACCTCGGCCTCCCTACCCTCTTACCTTTTTGCGAGTGATGCTGGAAGTCCCAGACCAACTCGTGCTAAGAAGAGAGCTCTCTCCATGTCACCTTTGTCAGATGTCATGGGAATAGACTTCAACTCTATCATACGCACCTCACCCACCTCGCTCGTGGCTTATATCAATGGGTCCCGAAGTTCTCCAGGTACCCACCCCACACTCTCACCTGTCCAATCTGAGGGTTATGGTCATTTTTTGGGTGTGAGAGGCTGCAGTATCTTCCAGGTCCATCCCAACAACATGTCAAGCTCTTCACAGACTCTGGGCATACAAACAGAGTGTGGGCGCATGCAGATACTTGAAAAAGGAGGTAGCCTGGAGAACCAGATGGCTAACATGGTGGTGGAGCAGCACTGTCTCCCAGAGGAAGGAGGGACACTGGAGAAGACTTCAGAGCCCTGCAGCCAAACCACCAACAGCCTGCTGCCACACCTACAGTTACATCCAACACCACTGTCTACTGTCCAAGAAGTTGTAACTCCACAGGAGCCTCCTCCACCCTACCACTCCCACCAGCACATCCACCTCTTCAGACGTCATTGCAAAATAAAGCCCCCATCTCAGGACACTGTGACGGATCCCATGGTCCCTTTAAGGCACGGGGTGAGTTTATTACCCCAAGTTCCAATGCTGGAAGAAGAAGAAGGAGAGCTGGAGGACCACGGGGCTCATTGCTGCAGGTGGATGGACTGCAGTGCAGTCTACGACCAAAAGGAGGAGCTGGTAAGGCACATAGAAAAGCTCCATGTGGACCAGAGGAAGGCTGAGGATTTTACATGCTACTGGTTGGGCTGTCCACGCAACTTCAAGCCGTTTAACGCCCGATACAAGCTTCTTATCCACATGAGGGTGCATTCAGGAGAGAAACCCAACAAATGCACGGTACACCACGCAGATCTGTCTCTTTCCATGCAACTAAAGTTAATACTTTATTTCATTTATTTACCTAGAAAAGCAGCCAAAACAAGAACGTGATGAATGTCAGGGGTGCACCAAGTTCAACTCTCAGTCTTCCATTCAAAGCCACAGTTTCTAATTGAAAGTTTTCAAGGCTCGGGCTGCAAAAACATTTCATAGTAAATACCTTTATGTGCTCTGTGTTTATGGACAATCTTTAGATCAGAAGTATGTCCATTCTACTTTTAACTTTAGCCATGCAATAATTAGCAGAGCTCTTTGATAATTGACACGAGAGTTAATTCAATTATGCAGTTATTAAATCAACACAAACGAGGCCTAGCACTTTAGATCTGGCATGACACCATGGCTCTCTAGTAGCCACTGGGCATGTCAGCAGCAGGGGTTTGCCAGGCCACCATCTGAAAAAGTTGGCCGTTGTTCTGGGAAGGTGACGCCCCAAAGTCTGGCTTTCTGCAGGTCTGCGTCTTTGGCCAAAGATTTGGCATTTTTCCATTGGCCTGCTTATTGATGAACTAGTAGCTTTGTTTCTCTGAAATGAATGATCTAGTTTTTTTCAGATGCCTTGCAATTTGTCTTTTACTCTTCACACTGATTATTGTTTCTTAATGCAATGAGAAAGATTTTACAATGTAGAGATTCTCATATAAGCCTTAGATATAGAAATTAGAGTATACAGTGTCTACCTTTTAATCATAGTAGTGTGTTAGCCTACTAAGATTAACGAATTAGCACCAAGCTGAAACTAAAGCTGAGGCTGATGGGGAGGTCATACATTTTAGAGGGTATAAAATAAACCCGTGACAGTGACAATGATCGTTTTAAACCTATAGTGACACTAGATGAAAGGGTGGTGGAAAGGTGGCATGAGAAAACAAGTAAATGGCACAATACAAATACAAAGCCATAATCAGAATTTGAAACCATGGATTACCGGATCAAATTTCATCTAACCATCTAATCTTGATGAAATATTTCAATCTAGATCAACATGGTGACTGGCTGACATTATCGCCCCTGGAAACAAACATAGCTGAATAATTGTACACAACTTTACCACCTTTATTGTCCTGTATTTATTCCGACTGGTAAAATGCTTGAGACTTAGACGAGTGATTGAAAAAGCATTGTCCAAACTTGCTTCATGTTGCTGCTTTCAACAAGTCATTTATTAACAACTTGCATACCTGCAGTCGACCTTTAGCACCAAAATACTCACTTATTAGTTGAAGCACACTCCGTTGCCATGGGGTTGCAATCGCTGGATGGGTCTGTGGGCCATGTAATTATTCAATAATGAATCAAGTGTTCATGGTCACAACCCATTTCCAAAAACAGAACTAATGCAAAGGGCCAGTTGTATTTTTTGTACAGTAATTACAGTAAAAAAGTTAACACACTAGGATATAGTACTTCATTTCTTTTGAAGTAGACAACGTTTCCAGTTACAGTTGTCCAGAGGTCATTTCTTGTTAAGAAATCACTGGCAGGTGCATAATCTGACGTTTGATATACGAAGAGTGAGCCAGGAGCAGAACAATAAGGTAGCTCCTGTTACACAGTGACATATAGGGCAGGCCCAGGCTTGTAGCTGTCATGTCACAGTCTGTTTAATAATGATGGAACAGTTTGTTAACATATCTTTGGCTCAACGGTCTATTTGCTCATCAATGTTCTTATAAAAGCACTGTAAGAACTGTGAGTGAGCACAGTGTAGACGGCTTGGTCAATCTTCCAGTGCCATTTTAAAACTTACTGTGATGTAAATAGTGATTTTTAAAAGATTATTGCAAGATTAATATCAATCTGTGATATTGCCTGTGCTGTTAGTCGCAGGTCTCTCTCCTCAGGTAGTGAAAATATGGCTTGAACTTTGTTGTTAGTTTTGTGCACAATGTGGCTGTATATTTTCCATTGCCAATCCATTCAACTGATTTTAGTCAGAATGACTGAGTAAATTGTTTTTTGTTAGTTCTACTGAATACAAAATACAATAATACGAAACAGTGATCTGTTATTAGCAAAGTGCTGTGATCGCTTGAAGAGAAACCTAAACCTTCCTATGCCAACAAATTTCCCTACATAAGCAGATGGTAATTCAAGCCCCGGTTATTGCACTGAATGCAGGCCTGGTGAGATTTCAGGTCTGACCACATTTTAAAC